>QNTS01000024.1:860304-939407 GCA_003317085.1 Hucho hucho
TGACCAAATACTTATTTTCCACCATAATTTGCAAATAAATAAATTAAAAATCCTACAATGTGATTTTCTGGATTTCTTTTTCTCATTTCGTCTGTCATAGTTGAAGTGTACCTATGATGAAAATTACAGGCCTCTCTCATCTTTTTAAGTTGGAGAACTTGCACAATTGGTGGCTGACTAAATACTTTTTTGACCCACTGTAAGGGCCTAATACTTCTGTGTTTTTAAATAGTTATTATATTTTGTGCCTTGTAAAGCTCTCTCTGTCAGCTCTACCGTATTATGTAAGCATACCTCTTGATTGGTGTTTTTTTTTGTCTTCATATGCACATTTACCTGATTATATTGGAATAATTATTGGTGTTTTTTCATATATCTGTACAGCTCTCTTCATACATGTTTATTTAATGCTTAAGGATAACTCCTTATAATTTCTTAATACTTTTTATTGTATAGCTCTTTCTTTTCATATGGCACTTCATGAACTTATCTAAGCTTACTGTAATTAATCTTGCACTTGACAAATTATGGTGTTCATAAAAACAGTACCTTGTTGACATTTTCTTTGATACTTAATATTTTTAAATGAAGGACGAGGAGGCATGTTTAAGGGTTTCAAATGTGTTTTCAGTTTGATTCTGGGTTTGGTTTTCAAGGGCACAAATTAAGAAAACAGTGTGGCACTTGATAAACCGTTGTCTTCCCTCTTGGTCTATTAGAGACATTTTGGTGTTGAAGAAAATGCATTTTAAGTAGATTTAAGAAGGCATGATAATAGCACATATTGGATGCCTGTAATTATCAGGAGCAGGCAAAGTAATAGTCTGCTCAATAAAGTCCCTCTTTTATATCCAAAAAACTCTGTTTGGTTGGCGTGTTTTGTTCAGTAATCCACAGCTCAAATGGTATTCAAATGGTATTCATGCAGACAATACATCCTAATAGTACCGGTAAAGTTAGTCAAAACAAATCAAACAATGTTTTTAATTAATCCTCAGGTTGTCCAATGTCTATATAATCGATAATATTTCAAGCGTGCAAAAAGGAGTTCACGTGAAAATTGACCACTTCCCAAAACTGCTTTTTACAAGCCTGAAACCCTGTCTAAAGACTGTTGACATCTAGTGGAAGCCATAGGAACTGCAATCTGGGAGCTATTCCCCTATATAACCAACAGGCCTTCAATTGAAAACTGGTCACCTCAAAAAATCCCACTTCCTGGATGGATTTTGCTCGGGTTTTCGCCTGCCATATCAGTTATGTTATACTCATAGACATTATTTTAACAGTTTTAGAAACTTAAGAGTGTTTTCTATCCAAAGCTACTAATTATATGCATATCCTAGCTTCTGAGCCTGAGTAACAGGCAGTTTACTTTGGGCACATTTTTCATCCGAACTTCAAAATACTGCCCCCTACCCCAAACAGGATAAATTGTCATGCTTGTGTACTAGTGTAAAAGGTTGCCTATAAGTTCTGGAGAAGAGCCTCATCCATGGTTAGAAAATAAAAAAGATATTAAAATGTTGTTTGAAAAGGATTTGAGTATATTAGCAGTAGCGTTAAGCACAGAGTTTTTTTTATGTCCTATTGGGGCGGGAAACCGTGACAGATTATGTGGAAATAGTAAGACACTGGATCATTTTGGTAATGTGTGTTGTCAACAACAGTGATACTTGAGGTGTAACACTAGAATAAGACATGACGTAACCCGTATTCTCCAGTAGTAAATTGCCAGACCCTTCAATATTGTTTCTAATACAAGGTATCAGGTCCAGTGACCGCATTATTAGGTAGCAATAACGTAACAACTCTCCGGGAAGTGGGATAACTACATAAAAATATATTGTTAAAATTGACAAGTATTAGAGCTGTGGGTGAAGAAATCTAAACCCTCTGGACACAGTCGAGAAAGGAATCGGAATAATAACTATTGAAATGGCGACCGGTGGCCCCGATTCTCCATGTAAAGTGGGGCTAGAGGAGGAAAAGTTTAATAAAGCCATAGAGGTGCTGAAAGAGGCGCACGAGTATTCTACTAAATCGGCTCGAATATGGATGAAATAGTGCAGGATGCTTTGAGAGTGGAATCTAACTCTGCTCACTTCGCAGTCATACGAGTGGTTAATGCTGCCACAGTGAAAGTCACTAACAGTGGTTTCAATGGCCAAGGTAAGACAAAGAAACAGGGAGGGAAAAGCAGCAAACCCTCTTGAAAGCCGCCGGGCAGAAAACTTTCAAATGGCGGTGTATTGCCTTGGTTTGATCAATAGTGGTTCATAGAGATGACAGTTTCTATGTGAAGGGAGACGTAGGAGGCCACGTCTCACACAATTTTTTAATAGATGCCTAGGATCAAATATCGCTGATCCTTACGATGAGAAATATGTTACATTTACAAGGAAACGTGTTACATTTTGCAAGGTAACAAGGGCAGCATCGAAAGCAATACAATTACTACCTGTCTTTATCCCATTTAATCCAACATTTTTCCCAGACATGAAAATATCCAAATCATGTGTCATTAGTAACCCTTTGAAATAATCAATCATTATTTTTTGACATTTCATGGAAAAGTAGGTGAAAAAGTGTGTTTTATGGTCGGTCACAATTGTGACCGGTGGGATAATGAATTAACATATTTCTCCTATCCAGTCATCAAAATTCTTATATATCCCAGCCCAGTTATTAACACATTTAAAACTCTGTCACTGGCAGTCCCCAGCATTACCACTAGAATTCCCCATCACGTTCTAGTGTGACTATTTTACATATCAAAATCCCTTATACAACACCGATATGAATACCGAGAGCAAAGACAAAAACACAACAACCATCAATGTATTTCAGCATTGTTACATTATTGTAACATACATTGTAACATTGTTACTTTAGTGAAACATGTATTGAAACATTAATATTGTAACTTTATTGTAACATCTGAACTTGTGCTTTAGTGCAATATTAATTGTAACATTGTCATTGTGACATTTTAGTGCAACATTCACTAACAACTGTATAGNGAGAACTTGCACAATTGGTGGCTGACTAAATACTTTTTTGCCCCACTGTATCAAAATCCCTTATACAACACCGATATGAATACCGAGAGCAAAGACAAAAACACAACAACCATCAATGTATTTCAGCATTGTTACATTATTGTAACATACATTGTAACATTGTTACTTTAGTGAAACATGTATTGAAACATTAATATTGTAACTTTATTGTAACATCTGAACTTGTGCTTTAGTGCAATATTAATTGTAACATTGTCATTGTGACATTTTAGTGCAACATTCACTAACAACTGTATAGCAGTCGTGTGATTCATTCACACTGAACATAAAGGTAACATTTAGGATAGATGTAGCCTGTAGAATATGCATTCAAGTAGAGGCCTACACTGAACAAAATAATATATCTTCAGAACCAAGTGCACGATTAGTTTGTGCATCACTATTTTGATCTACGATCAGTCAGACCTACTGTCATACAATTGCTTGTCCTTGGTCTGGGTGGAGTAGTTGAACATTTCAATGGTGATCTCTCTTAGGGTGGATACATTAGTAGGGAAACATCCATTGGGTTGTTTTACACATTCTGTAGCATTTGGGCTGTATACTATGTGTTTTGGAATCACAGCGGTGGCAGGCCTCTTCGATCGTTTGGACACTCAATCTTTATTTTTGACCACCTGCAGCTTTTCCCTTGGCTCTTGTGGCTGGCCCCTATGGCGGGTAGAGGCCCTTGGCTCTTCATTATCAACAGTGGAGGGGGGTGGTGAGGGGTAGGTCATCATCACTGATAACATTGTTCCGTTTGCATAGGTTCAGCATATGCATTCAACAGCATGGCTAGCAAATGGCCTGTCTCCCCCTCATAGTCCATATCTGACCCAACGCTATCACAATCCCAGAGGACAGCATCTTTCTCATTTTGAGGGATAACTGCAATGTTGCATGCCTGGGCGGTCACCTAGATCCAATATATCCAGAACTTGACTCAAAGTGAAATTAAAAGAAAGAACAGAGTAGAAAGTTAAGTAGAACAAGAACTATGTATGTGTATAAGTATGTGTATATCTAGATGCACTGTGTTATCCCCCGGTCACTATTGTTGCCGTCAACATGATTACTCATTCTATGACCACACTGAACAAAGTTGAGTAATTGCAAATGCATATATCAATACTAGACACCTTAAAATCTTTGTCCTATCTTTGTTAACATATTTTACTAACCTTTTGTTTGGGAGCTTTGATGACGCCATCCTCTTCTCATGGTGCAACCAGGAAGTGAGCAGCTCTGGTCATGTGACAATTTACACTAAACATGTGACACTGCACATATTTCATTGAGCCCCATTATTGTTTCAATATTTGCTGGAAATGCTTTGATACATCATTCAATAAAATTTTTAGAGCCTTATAACTGAAAACGTTTTTTACGGTCACTATTGTGACTGATGGGATTAAATAGGTTAAACATAGGGCCAGTAACAATACCCAAATAATTTTACATGGGAGGAAGTGGAGACGATTTTAGGGTTGGCGAATCTATGCAAAATACCAGGGGAATGGATTCTAAAAGGTAACAAAGTAAAATTACCAGACCAAACATTCCATGCAAACTCAGAAAACCTTGGGGGGTTTTTAATCTCGTGAGACATTTTATTTTGTCTTATTGGAGCCAATTTTGGGGTTGGCGAATCTATGCAAAATACCAGGGGAATGGATTCTAAAAGGTAACAAAGTAAAATTACCAGACCAAACATTCCATGCAAACTCAGAAAACCTTGGGGGGGTTTTAATCTCGTGAGACATTTTATTTTGTCTTATTATGAAATAGATTTATAGAATTGACGAAAGGGAGGAGGGGTCTTGGGAGAGAATTTAGTAAAATTCTGCAATTTTATAAGTATAAAGGTATCTAGATTTGGCCGTAAAAGGGAGCTCCCAGATAAGGAAGGCCTGGCCATTTGTGTGTTTTAATATGAATGAGGGACACCTGTCTCTAGTCTATTTTACCATTATCTTATGGGATACAATTATTTCCTTATGGAGCTATCAAGGGTTGTAATTCTAATTTGATTTGTTATTCAAATGTGTTTATTTTTTATTTAACAGGCAGTTGTTTGTTTTTTAATCATGATGTGATGTCTTCAAAGGTGAAATTACAGTGGTTCTTCCTTTAAAAGTTACGAGGTTATGCTGCGACTGTTTGTGGTAGATGGTGGCATTCTGTCATTGCACCAAACTATCACAAGGGGAGAGTTAGAATGCTGATCTATCGGTATTCTAAACTGTGGCAATTAATGGAGGCATTTTCAGTCTGAGAGTCTCTCCTCTGGCAGTAGAGTCCTGCATCAGGCAACAACAACAAATACTGTCGGTGGTCCTTGAGTTAAGGGGGAACTTGAGTAAATACAATGGGGGAATTTCACTTGACATGTGGACTGACGATTTTCCCAAAAATAGGCACGGTGGGATTTTGGTTTCTCTCCTTCAAAAAACAGAAATAAATAATTCTAAATAACAAAATGGCTTTATTTACAAATTAGTAAGAATGTCTCAACCCATGTTCAAGAATGGCCTTTTTTTCCTTTATTCAGATTACAATCGCTCACTTTCGGTTATTTAAATTAAATAATCTCCAAAATATCGTTATTTTTTAAACAAGCCATAGAAAGTTGGTTGCAATTTCAGTTTAAAAAAAGTAAGGAACTTGTCTGTCGGCCCTGCATTAAAGACCAAAATTGACACTGAAGGCAGGCTTCACCACTGCTCCCGTGCTGGCATATACTGAACCCTCACTTCCCTTCATCGTCGAGGTGGATGCCTCCGAAGTAGGAGTCGGGCCAGTGCTGTCCCAGCACAACGGAACCCCTCCAAAGCTGCGGCCCTGTGCCTTTTACTCCAGGCAGCTGAGCCCCGCCCAGAAGAACTACGAAGTAGGGGACCGGGAACTCTTGGTCAAGAAGGCTCTGAAGGCACTGGCTGAAGGGGTCCAAACACCCTTTCCTGGTGTGGACAGACCACCGCAACCTGGAGTACAGGGCAGCGAAGAGGCTAAACCCGAGACAGGCCAGGTGGGCTCTATTCTTCGGCAGGTTCCAATCCACGCTTTCTTATAGGCCAGGCTCAAAGAATGGGAAGGTGGACGCCCTGTCTCGCCTCTATGACGCAGAGGAGATGGGACAGGAGACCCCATCATCCCTCCGTCCCATATCATCGTGCCAGTGGTGTGGGACATGGATGCCCACATACGGCAAGCACAGTGCCCAAAGAACCGCGCCTGCGTGCCAACAGGTGTGCGGGACTGCCTCCTTACCTGGACGCACACGGAACCTGTGTCGGGTCATCCTGGGATAAGCCGTACCATCGCCTGCCTGACTGAGAAGTACTGGTGGCCCACCTTGGCTACGGAGGTCCGGGTTTACGTCTCTTCCTGCTCCATCTGTGTCCAGTCACCCAGACACCTCCCTTATGGAAAGCTCCTTCCCCTGCCAGTTACACAACAACCCTGGTCTCACCTCTCGGTGGACTTTGTCACTGACCTTCTTCCCTCCCAGGGGAACACCATCGTTCTCATTGTTGTGGACCAGTTTTCCAAAGCTTGTCACCTCCTTCCTCTGCCTGGGCTCCCGTCGGCCATGCAAACCGTGGAGGCTCTTTTTACGCACATCTTCCAGCACTACGGGATCCCGCACACTCGTCTCCAGCAGGCCGTGTGTCGGCACAAGGAACAGGCCGACCGCCACCACAGTGAGGCGCCTGCCTTCTCTCCAGGCGACCGGGTCCAGCTCTCCACCCTTTGCCTGCCCTGACGGAAACTGAGATTGCGGTTTGTGGGGCCGTTTAAAGTCCTGAGGAGGGTTAACTACTTAGGGAGTGGTGGGGCGCTAGCGCTAGCTCCCGACACTACCCGGTGAAATGCAAGGCGCCAAATAAAAAATCCAAAAGTTGAATTGTTAAACATTCATCAATATACAAGTGTTGCATAGTCATCAAAAGCTCTGCTTCTTGGCAATATCACAGCGTTGTCAGATTTCAAAAAGGCTTTACGGCAAAAGCACTACATTTGATTGTTTGAGGGTAGCACCTCCAATATTTTGCCATTAGCATAAATTCATAAACCATCGCGGTTCACACAAAACACATTTCACAGCGAAAACAAATCCCTTACCTTTTGAAGAACTTCTGCTGAGGGCTTCCCAAGTGTCCAACGAAGACAATCCATAGTTCTTTTGTTAGAAAAAGTTATTTATTATATCCATAAATCTCTGTTTGGTTAGTGCGTTATGATCAGAAAATACAGCGTCCACTCGCCCATTGAACCGTGAAGAGAACTCGTTCAACCTATACCTATACACTTGTCCAAGAATAATCAAACATCATTGATAATGTATCCTTAGGAACACTTTTATGTATATTTAGTATAATATTTCAACCGGATTATAAACTGGGCAATAGGAAAGGAAAAAACCACAGCGCACGCAAGCCCTTGAACGCGCATCCTCTTCTGTTACATCTGGTGACCACTTCCCAATTCTTCTTCTATTACCATCCAGAGCAACTAAACATCATCAAACACTGTCTAGAGACTGTTGACATCCAGTGGAAGCAATAGGTACTGAAATCTTACTCCCTTATATGGTCATTTTCAATAGGGAGGGGTTCAAAATGAGGCAATGTGTCAAATACACTTTTTCCAGGACAGAAATTCCTCGGGTTTTCGCCTGCTATATCCATTCTGTTATACTCACAGACAATAATTTAACACTCTTAGAAACTTCAGAGTGTTTCCTATCCAATAGTACTAATTATGTGCATATCCTATTTTCTGGGCCTGAGTGGGAGGCATTTTACTTTGGGCACGCCAGACTCTCCAAAACCGTCACCTCGGGAGCTGCTCCCTAAGAAGTTAATGAGGTATCGTACAGTTTGCATTAACCCGACTTTTCATGTGTCTCTCCTCAGGCCAGTGGTGCCTGGTCCTCTCGCTGAGGTTGTACTGGGTTCCTGCGGTGGACATCCTGGACGCTTCGCTGACCAGGGATTTTCACCGTCGGCACCCTGACCGACCTCCACTGCGTCCCTGTGGTCGTCCCCGAGGCTGGTGTCGTCCCGCTGCTGGTGACATCCTACTGGCACATTCTAGCATTTATTTGCACATTTCTGTTAGGAAACACCTATTCTGAGGTGAACATGTGCAATAATTTGTCCTTGCACTCCTAAACAACAGCATTTTTTTTACTTTGGCAAAGGGTAAAGTCTACAAAATGCAGACCACTCTTTTTGTTACAGATTCTAGTTTAGGAAACAGAAAACTGTATGGAGATCAAATGTTTCAGTGATGAGAAAATTAGCAGAATTTCAGCCAATATACATCTTGCTCCATCTTCCACTGCCGAACACTGGGCTACCTCTCATCGCCATATTTGGTATGTTTCACATTTATACATTCTGTGAAATATATGGCTCATTGTTCAATCTGTAGGGATACCTAGTCATTTGCAAAATTGAATGCATTCAACCGAAATGTGTCTTCCGCATTTAACCCAACCCGTCAAAGTCAGAGAAAAACGGGGGGACGGAAATCCACGTCATCAGCGCCCGGGGAGCAGTTGTTGGGGGTTTACTGAATTGCTCAAGGGCAGAACAGCAGATTTTTCCATAGTATAGTCAGAACTACACATTTCCTATTATTCCACATTGAGAACAATCAGAGTTATACAGCTGGTAACTGCTTGCTTTTCAAGATCAGTAAACATCAATTGATCATGTAATTTCAGATGCATGAGGGTAGCTTATCCATTTGGCATGTACTGTAGCTAGCTAGCTAAGCAAACAATGTGTCATTTAGCTTGTTTCAACAGAGATTAGGCTTTTGGAAAGAGTTTAACATCGGCAAGTCCTCCCCCTGGTAAAGTTGTCAGTTGGACTTATGTAATCACCACTATAGATGACAAGCAAATCAAACAATATTTGAATATAGCAATCTAGTTTATCTCCTGAAAGTTAGCTTGTTACCTAGCCATATTGACCTGATCTGTTTTGGAATGCGTGGCTAGTAATAAACTGGTCCTGAACATCTCCAAACCAAAGAGCATTGTATTTGGAACAAATAATTCCTTAAGTTGTAGACCTCAGCTGAATCTGGTAATGAATGGTGTGGCTGTTGAACAAGTTGAGGAGACTAAATTACTTGGCGTTACCATAGATTGTAAACTGTCATGGTCAAAACATATAGATTCAATGGTTGTAAATATGGGGAGAGGTCTGTCTGTAATAAAGAGATGCACTGCTTTTTAGACACTACACTCCAAAAAGCAAGTTCTGCAGGCTCTAGTTTTGTCTAATCTTGATTAATGTCCAGTCGTGTGGTCCAGTGCTGCAAGGAAAGACCTAATTAAGCTGCAGCTGGCCCAGAACAGAGCGGCACATCATGCTCTTCATCGTAGATCAGAGGGCTGATCTAAATACTATGCATGCCACTTTCTTGGCTAAGAGTTAAGGAGAGACTGACTGCATCACTTCTTTTTATAATAAAACATTATTGTGTTGGAAATCCCAAATTGTTTGCATAGTCAACTTACACACAGCTTTGACACGCACACTTACCCCACCAGACATGCCACCCGGGGTCTTTTCACAGACCCTTAATCCAGAACAAATTCAATAAAGCGTACAGTATTATATAGAGCCCTTATTGTATTGAACTTCCTTCCATCTCATATAGCTCAAATAAACAGCAAACCTGGTTTCAAAAAACAAATAAAGCAACACCTCACGACACAACTGTTCTCCCTTATTTGACCTAGATAATTTGTGTGTATGCATTGATATGTCGGCTACGTGTGCATTTAAAAAAAAAGTATAGTTCTGTCCTTGTCTACTAATGTTCTGTATTATGTCATGTTTCCTGTTTTGTGTGGACCCCAGGAAGAGTAGCTTCTGCTTTTGCAACAGCTAATGGGGATTCTAATAAAATACCAAATATACCAAAACTGTTATTAGCTAGCTAGCTAGTTAGCTAGCCAATTTGACGTGGTTCATCAATCAATGTAGCTTATCATGTCTGTCAGCAGCCATCATAATTAAACAATCTTAAAAACAATGTTGAAAAGGGATAAGTTTAGCTAACTTCACTAGGCTTATGTTGGTTGAAGAAAAAAGTAGATTAAGTCTTCTTACCACTATGTTTAGACAAATGTACAAAGTTTCTACAGGTAGCTTGCAAAGTTAACATCAGCTAACAGTACATTGGCCCTTCTGCTTGACAGGCAGAGCCCACAAAGGACGGGAAATTAAACTAAACCCGTCATACCTGTCAGGCACATATAAACTGAACAAAAATATAAACGCAACATGTAAAGTGTTGGTCCCATCTTTCATGAGCTGAAATAAAAGATCCCAGTTCCATACGCACAAAAACATTATTTCTCACAAATTTTGTGCACAATTTTTTTTACATCCCTGTTAGTGAACATTTCTCCTTTGCCAAGATATTCCATCCATCTGACAGGTGTGAAATATCAAGACGCTGACTAAACAGCATGATAATTACACAGGTGCACCTTGTGCTGGGGACAATAAAAGGCCACTCTAAAATGTGCAGTTGTCACTCAACACAATGACACAGATGTCTCAAGTTTTGAGGGAGCGTCCAATTGGCCTGCTGACTGTAGGAATGTCTACCAGATCTGTTGCCAGAGAATTACATGTTAATTTCTCTACCATAAGCCACCTCCAACGTCGTTTTAGAGAATTTGGTAGTACGTCCAAACAGCCTCACAACCACAAACCACATGTATGGCGTCGTGTGGGCGAGCAGTTTGCTGATGTGCCCCATAATGGTGTTGGGGTTATGGTATGGGCAGGCATAAGCTACGGACAACAAACACAATTTCATTTTATCGATGGCAGTTTGAATGCACAAAAATTCTGTGACGAGATCCTGGGGCCCATTGTGAGGTCAATTCTTTTTTAAAGGTATCTATATTCACAGTCATGTGAAGTCCATAGATTAGGGCCTAATTTATTTATTTCAATTGACTCATGAACTGCAACTCAGTAAAAACAATGAAATTGTTGCATGTTGCGTTTATATTACTGAAATATCAAATTAGCCGATATTGCGAGATATCGTGAGGCAACCCTCACATATCTATAATTACATGATCAATTGATGTTTACTGATCATGAAAAGCATGCAGTTACTTCCTGTATAACTCTGATAGAGCTAAATGTGTGTAATGGTTTTCCATGGAATAATCGGAAATGTGTAGTTCTGACTATGCTCTTCAAAATGTGATATTACAACCAAATTATTCACATTTATTTAACGATGCACAATGCAGAAATCGCTCCATTTCCTGGTTGCTACAATTCTAATAGTTCGCCTAATTTCAGTTTGTGACAAAACAAGCAGAAGAATCATACCACCTTAACCGCTGTGAAATATATTTTCCATAAACTATTTTTGGTTTTCAGCTGGTGTACAAAACAGAAAGAAAAAGATGCAAAAACGAAATTTAACAACGGAAAGAATAGAAATATCGCATATAGAGCAGAACTACCTCTTCTTAGACTTGCTTTCAATAAGTGACAGATCAATAACTGATTTATGTGTGAATATGGTGGTCGCACAAAAGGTTACATATTGCAGCTTTAACAACCCCTTAAAGAAATGTTTCACCCGTTTTGAATGTTATACTGTTGTTGTGCATTTCTGAGTGGTGCTCTATCGAATCGCTGGGTCATTGCATGTTTTCATGTATATCTGAGATATTGGCGTTCAAGCAGACCCCTACATTGATAGTGCAGTTTGTTTATCGATTTTAGAGCTAACTAGCTACGTTACATGCTGATATTGTCTTTGGTGGTATTGTGTGTAGCTACGCGTGCTTGCTAGCTAGCCAGCCCATAGAGAGAGCATTGCAATTGTCGATTTGAGTTGCAACTGATTTCCACAACGATTTTCCATGTTGCTACCAACCTTACCGCCAAAATTAAACATTTGTTCACAAAAAAAAAAAAGTCTCGTGTTATTTTACACAAAATTAAAGATTTTTTCCCCCTTTAAATGGCATGCAGTTGTCAATGATTTTATTGGAGCTGGTTGTCCCCTCCCCCACAGCAGGCAAATCTAACGCTCAGCACCTTGACATTTTATTGAGAACGACCTATTGAAATCCCCCATCACACAATTGGTTTCCATCCAATTGGCGACACACTTTCATGTGAATATTATAAAAAGTGTGAATGTGCATTTTCCCACCAGTGGTGTTTTCTCCACCAAACTTGTTGTGGATACAAATCAGTGCGTGATGACGAATTGCACACAAGTACTTTCACTTACGTTTTCATGTACGAAATAAAAATATAAAGTTCAATGTGTTCCCATCGCATTTTCAACTCTACCTATGGTTGTCGTCTCAAAAACTGTTGCGTTTAATAGCAAATATGCCTACTCTGATTTTGGCACTTGTGCTCTAGCCAACAGCTTGCAGATACAGTGCGGGTAGGCTAGTTTACATGAGATTATCATAGATAAGAGAAGACATTTGTAAAAACTGCAGTCAAGCATCGATAATCATGTCCCCACAATAAGACCCTCAATATTTATTGAAAAGGCGCATCAGGCTCATCACCGTGCACTTTCACCACCCTGGGAAGTTAATCATATATTTAATCTGTAGCCTAATAATGAACGACATGGTTTCCCTGAGTCTTAGTGTGAGGACCCCCCACACACACACACACATATCGCATGACTACAAGTTTAACTTCAATATCATGGTTCTCAATGTTTGTGCATAAAGGTGTTTCCACCAGCATTTCTCGCATAATTCTTTTTACCCAACACAAAAAGATCCCACCATGTCAAACGATCAAATTCTGTTGGCATTTATAAAATGGAAACTTCTAGTTTCATTCACAGCTGTCATTATAATTTAAAAAATTATAGTACAACTTTACTCACATGACTTCAACTGAGGTGTATTTTTTATGCCGATTCTGTTTCAAACTTTTTTTGTTGCTAAATCTTTCATTGCTTCGGTTTGGTTCGTAAATGGTTTCCGTTGCAAGACATAATGAATACACTCCTGGTATTCTTTGGGAATGAAAGCAGTGTTGCATTCTTAATCAAAAAATTTTTCAAAACGGTTTATCACAAATGAATCATAACGATGAGGCACTGGCACCCATAGAGAATCATTTATTTATGAGAACATAACCGCAGTGTTCGATAAGTAAATCACAGAGCTGGAACATCAGACCAGGAATGCACAATGGGACACCAGCTGTAATACAAAAAGGGACATATAACACATTGCACTATTGCAGCTATAACATTAACAAATTATTATAAAACCATCCACTCATGGTCCAAGAGGACTGCAGCATTATTTTATCCTCCTTGTTAAGGTTAGCACCAACATACTTGACTCAACTAATCATCGAGACCTTGTTTAGCAAATTCAAAGGCTTGTTCAGTAGGCAACAACGTTCTGAAACATTTTGAAAAGTGTTCTACTGATTTGTGCCTACAGAACACAACTGAGGTGTGCCAATGTGGGGCTGGCTGGGACAAAAGCCTGCACCCACTGCAGCCCTCTGGTACAAGGAGTGAAGAACACTGGCCTAATAGATAGATGAAATGATGCTTCATTGGTTGCAAAATACTCACAGGGGTTTATTTGCCAGTTGGCCTGACACTTTCAAAAACGCCAGCTTCCCTCATGTTGTTGAACTCCTTTGTGGTGTCATATTGTTTGTAGAAATCGGCATAGGCCTGTTTCCTGGGCTCTGTTACACCGTACTGAGAAGACAAAGACAATATTACCTCATTTTATTTTACCTTTATTTAACCAGGTAGGCTAGTTGAGAACAAGTTCTCATTTGCAACTGCGACCTGGCCAAGATAAAGCATAGCAATTAGACACATACAACACAGAGTTACACATGGAATAAACAAAACATACAGTCAATAATACAGTAGAGAAAAAAAAAAGTATTTATACAGTGAGTGCAAATGAGTTAAGATAAGGGAGTTAAGGCAATAAATAGGCCATGGGGCAAAGTAATTACAACACAGCAATTAGACACAAATGGTAGATGAAGGAAGTATTTACTTATGAATACAAAAACATGCCTGTTGCTGACGATATCCATTCAAGGTGATAACATGACATAAATTCCATGATGGACTTTAACCATTCCATTTCACACTTCTCTCCCCAGGGCTTCCCGGGCCACCTTAAACAAAAACAAGATTGTCAGCTGACCTTGAAAGCTGCTGCAGCCACCAATGACAAAGCGAAGGCAATGGGCAAATGGAACCGCAGACGCTTTCCAAGGAGTCCTCGCATTGCAGGCTTAGCCAGAGACATTGTGGAATACCTGTAATGTTCAGAAGAGAAATGGCACATAATTTACTTGGGTTGAAGTACAACAATGCTGCTTTCAGAAATGTCCCTATGTCAAGAAATAAATGTATATATTGGGTGCACTTAAGATCATAGTTAAGTTGATTGTAATGAATTTGCTGTGTGGTGAAGTTTAAGCAGGCATTTAGCTGCGTGACCAACATCCAAGTCACATTTGGATCAATCCCAAGTGGTAGCTAGCAGATCCCCCTTCAAAGAAAGGACACCAATCGGATTGGCAATTCAGAAAAATTGTTGAATATCTCCATCTGAAGCTGGTGATACTATTGACATTGGCCAATGTGATCCATATATATTGCATGTGAAATGCCTATTTAGAAATAGCCCATTAGAAAAAAAGTATGGCTAGCTGTATCAGTCTAGCCAATGTGTGTGCTGGTACAGAATCAAGTGCTACCTTCGTTAACTACTGGCAGCTAGTTATGCCAATAGTTTACTTACTTACCTAACAAGCTAGTTAACTTAGTTTAATGGTTCTCTGAAAATGTGACACTATCAATGTCACGACTCAAATGTAAAATGTAATTCTAACAAGCTCCTTAGCTTAGCTAGCTAACGTAGGTCCATCTACCCTGGAGCGCTGTCGGCCGCTAATCTTTGTAAAGAAAAGAAAGTAAACATAAATTAACTATATTGTCTGTACATGTTTGATAGGAAGCATTTGGTTTCACATTTACTAAATACTTACAAGAAGCACTCACGACCTTCACCAAAATGTGTTAGCGCACCTCTGATGCGTTGATCTTTCGGATTTATGCGGATGGCATATTTATTCTTCTTTAAATGTGTATTGGCGGATCGCAACCAACTGAAAGGCGCGTACACCGCCACCTACTGCACTGAAGGTTGGTCGGCTTCCCTATTCATATTCATATATATGTTAGTGAGAGGAAGCCCACGGGCAGTGGAAGAAGATGGAACGAGATGGATTTTGGCCTACATTCTGCAAATTTTGTCATTGATGAAACATTTGATCTCAATACAGTTTTCTGTCCCCAAAACAGAGATATGCAGATGTGTGCTAGAACGGGCCAATAGGATCTCGCTAACTCGTGCTTGGCTCTGCCCACCTCCTCTGCCCACTATGGCTAATCTGTTCCCATTGGAAACGACAGGCTGTGGTCTATCTTGGTTTAGTTATGAAAATCTTTGACTTTGTGTCACGAAAGGATGGAAGGAATTCTACTGGTCTTGCGGAGGGACAATCTTGGTTTTTAGTAGATACATTAATAGAAACAAAAATTAGCTTTTTTTGGTCATCATCACGTCATCCAAAACATGGCAGATATTGGATGAATATAAAATTTTAATATCGTCGGTGTGAGTGATGAAAAAAAAATTGTTGTCTCAGTGACAATTATTTGAATATTTCAATGGATGTTTTGTGCACAAAGCTGATGACTAAAGTGTCTTATTAGGAATTTTAAACTTCTCTATGTGGCCGTTTATGGAAATTGAAGCAAAACTGAAGCAAAACTGTAAGTGTAGTCTAAACCGTGCTTCTAGATTGGAAACCTGGCCCCTTGGTATAGACCAGGCCCCCAGTGTCTGGTCTGGAGAGTGAAATCATGAGCTCTTGCTGGTCGGATAATACGTAGCAACCTAGCGGTGCTAAAAGCCCTGCTCTGCCCTAGAAAATATATGTAAATTACGATCGTCAGAATGGACAAACCCCCAAAAATTACACGCATTCTGGGCAATAAAATGTTTTATTATGATCAAGTTCGATCCACACAGTGAATCATTTTAAAGTTCGCTACAAATCGAGATATTTTATTAAATAGGGATCTATTCTGGCTACTACATTTAGTCACAGAGGACCACGTGCTGACACAGACCAATCACGGGCTTGCGTCATGCACGCTTTTTGCACGTGTCGCTCAGGCAGGATGAAAATAACTACATCGACCACGATCCTTTGCTAGTTTCGGCCACTTTCACCATGATCCTTAGCGATTTTCTTGCTGCCATTCAACCCCATATGGCACACTTCAAATTCAAATACTTCCAGCTTCATGCGCCATCAGCGCTATCACTAACTACTGGTTTTAATGTCTATCAGAGGAGGCTGCTGAGTTGAGGACGGCTCATAGTAATGGCTGGGATGGAGTCAATGGAATGGCATCAACCTCATGAAAACCACATTTGATATGTCGGATACCATTCCATGAACTCCATTCCAGCCATCCCCTCAGCAGCCTCCTCTGCTGTCTATGGTATAGACAGTGGAGACTAGTTGAATGATGAGTGGTGATTATTTTTGTAGACTGAGTCAAGTACTGTATATCTTCAACGTGAAGTTCCATCCTTGAATTACATTTCATAGATTAACTCAGACACTACACTGGTGGCAGCGAAGGTACCCAACTAGCACATAATGTTCTGAGCTTGGTCTTGGTTAGAGCGTGGTTATCTTATAGTTATTTTGCATACAACCTTCCCACAAAGTTCTGGGAATGGTGCAGGATACCCAGCTAGCACATACTGAGAACCATATGTACTTCAGCAGAAAGTTTCCTACAGGTTTCCTCATGGTTCTATTTAAAGTAATGTTCTCATTGTTCAGAGAACGTTAAGAAACAACGTTCTTCTGTGGGAATTTCAGTACTTCAGTATAACAAAAATACAAATCCCTGCAAGCTCCTGCACGTCATCTCTAGCTGACACCTTTGTTAACAGGGATTGTCAATTTAAAATGTGCACAAGACAGTATACAAAATTGTCCATTTAAAGACATTTGCCAATTTATTCATTACTACCTTTAGCTAAGATTAGATAGTTAATCCAGAGATTCTAACCTTTGCCTTGATTCGTCAGTCTCTTCCAGAGCAGGACATCATTATGACATTTATAGTTCTTTATGATAGCCTCATTAGCAGCTCATTAGCAATTCATTTTTTGGTGGGTAAATAAAGGCAAATATATTGATAAAAGTCACCTTGTCCTAGAGACTTGTATCAAAAGGTCATGCCAGGGTAAGCCTACACGAAACACAACCCTTTTTTTAAGTGTTTCTAAAATCCCCTATGGAAAAATGAATGGTGGAAAAACAATTGGAACCATTTCCCTGCTTGACGCTAGGTTTTATGGGTAATAAGACTCATACTGTGGTACTCTATAGGGCCTGGCTTTTTGTGCGAGTTCTACCCTGCATTTCGATCATACCACCTTGAGGCCAACATGAGAACGACCTGGCCTGATGATTCCTGGCTGTTCCTGTCCCCAGTCCACCTGGTCATGCTACTGATCCCATGCTGCTGTTCCGACTGCAGCTGGACCCCTGACCTGACTTTACCGGGAATGCTACCTTACTGAAAAGTCATCCGACTTTAGAATCTTTAAGTGTTGTGAGTTTTTTGTCGGACATCATCTGTTGTCATTCATCCAGCAACGGATGACTCCTATTGACAAAGTACTGGCTCCATTGAAATTCTCGGACACAAAATCCCACTGTGCCAATGGCTTAACAGTGCTGTCCAATGCATATGATGTAGGCCTATGCATCTGTAGGCCAATTAGCATGCACGTTTGGTTCCTTGGAGATTATGGGAACAGAGGTTTTTGGTTTTCCATTGGTTTTGGGAACGAAGCCATATGTTTCCTGACCGGTAAAACTGAACGTTTTTTAAATGTTCTGAGAACAGAAGTGAAAATGTATAGGTTATTTGAAGATAACTAAATAATGTTCAGAGAACATTCTCCAAATGTTATGAGTGTTTTCAATGACATTTAAGGTTATTTTGAGTTTTTTTAATAACTTTCACTGAATGTTTCAATAAGACTTTTAATAACTGTGGTATCCCGGGAGGTCTACCCCGGGAGTTGGTGATAGAGGTGCCTCGACGTTGGCTCCCTCTGCTGGGAGTACACGGGCTGGGCACCCCGACGCTGATGGCCCCAAGTAGAGGTGATTAGGGGAGAGTGCCAACCAGCCATGCATGCCACATAAAGGGAGCACCATGGCACACCACAAGGAGGACAGAGAGAGGCAAGGAGTGAGCCTATGGAAGGGAATGAAGCTCACAGAGCTGAATCTGAGAAGGGCTGAGCCAAACATAAGTCATTTTCTTATGTTTATTTTGTTCCCTAGTAAAGTCATGTTTTCTGACTAGAACCTCCCTGTCTCTGTGTTCATCTCTGCACGCTCAACCCAACACCCCACGGTATACCACATAACACTGTTTGGGTTAACTGTTTTGAACTCGAAGCACAGATGGGACACATGGAACTTCATTTGTTGAGGCATTAATCATAACACTTTTTATTGTGGGACAGCGTCAGTGAGTTTCGACCTGATCTTCTGTTCTCTATCCATTAAATTTTGTCAACTGCGCCACCACGATGGATCTAGCATGCCATGTATTTTTAAACTCATACAAAGCAGTTCATTTTTGTCTATTCTGACAGGCCCCATTTCAATGTCATGCTGAAGTACTGAAATTCCCACAGAATATTTTTTTTTCTTAAAGGTCCCACACATTCTTCCTATTTCCCCAAATAAAAATATCGTTTGAATGAACAAAACATCACCCATAATATTTTTCCACTATTTTAATGAATTTAAGACATTTTACCTTTTTTCTCATCTCTAACTATCAGGAAGCCTGAAAGAACAGGCTGAAAGAACAGCTCGCCTTGACTGATGGCTCTTTGAAACACCAGTTAAACAATGGGCCACACGTCATTATGAGCCTAAATAGTATCCAAAATCCTCTCAAAATATTGATCAACATGAACACTCATGCGAAATAAAGGTTAGAAATAATGGTGAAACATAATTTAACATAAAAAAATTATTAGAGCCATAAGGACCCCATTGATTCGTACAGTTTGTAATACTCATCTCCCGTCCGAATGCTTGAAAAAAACTAAACGTGATATCATATCCCATAAAAAGGAATTACTTAGGCTTTAAGAAATGCAACCAACTACAGAGATTGATGGGGAGCGGGGGAGGAGGGGGACCCATGTACCCCACTTCAGTCAACCACTTTGCTTCAGTTACCCCCAAGATTGACGTGGGAGACAAATCCAGCTTTGGCCTCCTCCTTGACAGGCCTCTCACGCTGGGCAGACAGTGTTCCTGGGATGGATAGCTCGCACAGCCTCACCCATAAGATGTGGATCGAGGGTGACCTCGTTGAAAAGGAGATCCAGGAGCTTGTAATGTTTTTTAAAAGGGACATGTTTGTTAAATGGGTAGTGAATTTAATTTCCTTTTATTTACTGTTCTGAGTTATGATGCTATCAATTCGTTGATGTAGTGATCTACTCATTCTACAATGTGTTTTCTGGTGTTTTTGAAGTACTCAATTTGAAATATGCAATATTAGATTGTGCACTTGTTGCCACTTCTAATTGGGTGGTGAGTAGAATGATTGAGCCTGACACCTTGGAAATCAAGTTTAAAACAATGAGTTTATATCTGGTTGCTCTTCTTAGTACAGCTACAGTTGGCTTTATCAAGGCACAAGGCGAGACCCAGATGCAGACACAGGTTGGAGTCTTACAATGTTTATTAATCCAAAGGGGTAGGCAAGAGAATGGTCATGGACAGGCAAAAAGGTCAAAACCAGATCAGAGTCCAGGAGGTACAGAGTGGCAGACAGGCTCGTGGTCAAGGCAGGCAGAAAGGTCAGGCAGGCGGGTACAAAGTCCAGAAACAGGCAAGGGTCAAAACCGGGAGGACTAGAAAAAGGAGAATGCAAAAAGCAGGAGAATGGGAAAACCACTGGTTGACTGGGAAACATAAAAGACGAACTGGCACAGAGAGACAGGAAACACATGGATAAATACACGGGGGAAAACAAGTGACACCTGGAGGGGGTGGAGACAATAACGAGGTCTTCCCCGGGAAACAGATTAGGGCGTGACAGGCTTGTCACACATTCAACTGACAACAAGCTCTATTCTTATATTAAATAAATAGCCAACATACAGTTTAAAACAATTAATAAACAAGTATTGCAATGATCTATTCTCACAAATTCATTTAATCATCTCATTCTTTAGCTAGTGCTCAATATACATCAAGAAACTATTATGGTCCAAACACACCAACAAAGTTGTGAAGAGGGCACGACAACGCCTTTTCCCCCGCAGGAGACTGTAAAGATTTGGCATGGGTCCCCAGATCCTCAAATAGTTTTACAGCTGCACCATCAAGAGCATCCTGACCGGTTGCATCACCACCTGGTATGGCAATTGCTCGGCATCCGACTGTAAGGCGCTACAGAGGGTAGTACATAAAGCACAGTACATCACTGGGGCCAAGCTTCCTGCCATCCAGGACCTATTTACTACCAGGCGGTGTCAGAGGAAGGCCCAAAACATTTTCAAAGACTACACTCGCCCAAGTCATAGACTGTTCTCTCTGCTACTGCACGGCAAGCGGTACCGGAGTGCTAAGTCTAGGTCCAAAAGGCTCCTTAGCAGCTTCTAGCCCCAAGCCATAAGACTGCTGAACAATTGGCCACTCTGACTATTTGCATTGACACGCCCCGCACCTTTGTTTTTACACTGCTGCTACTCGTTGTTTATTATCTATGCATAGTCACTTTACCCCTACCTAAATGTACAAATTACCACGACTAACCTGTACCCCCGCACATTGACTCGGTACCGGTTCCCCCTGTATATAGCCTAATTATTATTTCTTACTTTAGAAGAAACTTTATTTCTTACTATTTTCTTAACTGCATTGTTGGTTAAGGGCTTGTAAGTAAGCATTTCACGGTAAGGTCTACAACTGTTGTATTCAGCGCATGTGACAAATCAAATTTGATTTGAAGAAACAATGTTCCCCTTTTGTTTATATCCAGTGCCCGCTCAGTCACGTTTTTCTTTCTGCCAAAGTCACTCCCCTTTTCAGCCAGGGGCGTTTTCCAGCTTACATTCAGTACGTCCGTGCCATTGGTTAACAGCATGAGAGCGCGTGCCATCAAAACACAGGAGAAAAGCAGACGGGTGCCGTGTAAAGATCAAACCTGATGTGATACAGTATGTGTTCAAGAAACATGGCATGGATCACATCTTGATTTTATTATTCCTGGTTATTATTCCTGGTTATGATAGATCAGTTGGACCAGGTGGTGGTCCGATTCATAAGGGAAGGTCTTGAATATCGTAATATACCTGTCCCATCTGAATATGAATGTGTGATGGTGGAAATGCAAGTAGTAATATTACGTTTTTACAACCCTTGTTGTCAACTATCTGTAGCGATGAGAATTGGGCTCTAGATAGATATGGTGCGGCGACTTTAATGCACATAATAGTTTATGGGGAAGCACACATGCAGATTCTAATGGTACTATTGTGGAAGATATCATGTAAACAAGAGCATTAGTATGTCTTAATGATGGATGTGGTACAAGAGTTGATGTTGTTAGAGGGGTTACATCCTGCCTGGACCTCACCCTGGCTTCTAACGCTATTGCATCTTTGTGTGAATGTAATGTAATTAAAGATTCTACTGTTGGAAGTGATCATTTCACAATCTCGGGTACCATGAACTTTGATGTTACTATTCTAGATAGGGTACCATTCAGAAGATTGTGCTTTTATAAAGCAGAATGGGAAAAGTTTGGTGATCATTGCTTACAGTCTGTTGGAGAGTTATGTATGTGCTGCCTTTGTGACCTATCTTATTTTGAGTCCTGCAAATTTATACAATGCATTCGGAAAGTATTCAGACCCCTTGACTTTTTCCACATTTTGTTACATTACAGCCTTCTTCTAAAATGGATTAAAACTTTTTTTTCCCCCTCATCAATCTACACACAATACCCTATAATGCCAAAGCAAAAACAGTGTTTAAGAAATGTTACATTTACATAAGTATTCAGACCCCAGACCCTGCTGCCACCACCATGCTTCACTGTAGGGATGGTGCCAGGTTTCCTCCAGACGTGACGCTTGGCATTCAGGCCAAAGAGTTCAATCTTGGTTTCATCAGAACAGATAATCTTGTTTCTCATAGTCTGAGAGTCTTTAGGTGCCTTTTGACAAACTCCAAGTGGGCTGTCATGTGCCTTTTACTGAAGAATGGCTTCCGTCTAGCCACTCTACCATAAAGGCCTGATTGGTGTAGTGCTGCAGAGATGGTTGTCCTTCTGGAAGGTTCTCCCCTTTCCACAGAGGAACGCTGGATCTCGGGTTCTTGGTCACCTCCCTGACCAAGGCTCTTCTCCCCCGGGCGGCCAGCTCAAGGAAGAGTCTTGGTAGTTCCAAACTTCTTCCATTTAAGAATGATGGAGGCCACTGTGTTCTTTGGGACCTTCAATGCTGCAGACATTTCTGGTACCCTTCCCCAGATCTGTGCTTCGACACAATCATGTCTCGGAGGAAGAGTCTTGGTGGACAATTGGTGGACCTCATTGCTTGGTTTTTGCTCTGACATGCACTGTCAACTGTGGGACCTTATATAGGGAGGTGTGTGCCTTTCCAAATCATGTTCAATCAATTGAATTTACCACACGTGGACTCCAAACAAGTTGTAGAAACATCTCAAGGATGATCAATGGAAACAGGATGCACCTGAGCTCAATTTCGAGTCTCATAGCAAAGGGTTATAAATATTATATTTGCAACATTTTCTAAAAACCTGTTTTCGCTTCGTCATTATGTGATATTGTGTATAGACTTATGAGGATTTCTTTTATTTCATCAATTTTAGAACAAGGCTGTAACGTATCAAAATGTGGAAAAGGGGAAGGGGTCTGAATACTTTCCAAATGCATTGTATGTACCAGTGAGTGAAGTGGGTGAGAAAGGCGAGAGTTCATAAACCGGGTCAGAATCCAAAACAGTACCAGACAAAGGGCAGGCAGGGGTTCAGTAACTAGATCGACAAGGGTCGAAACCAGGAGGACTAGAACCAAAAGGGACTGGGAAAAAATAGGAGCAAAACGCTGGTTGACTTGGCAAACAAGACAAACTGGCACAGAGAGACAGGAAACACAGGGATATATACACCGGGGATAATAAGCAACATCTGGAGGGGGTGAAACAATCACAAGGACAGGTGAAACAGATCAGGGTGTGACAGCCCCAGGTCATGATCAGTTATGCAGTGTAATGTTTAAGCATCCACCTGATGAGGTCATACATGTTCTCCTGGGATGATTTCATAAGATTTGGAGTGAGGGGTTTATACCCTTCTGGTTGGAAATGTGCAGTAATCAGTGGAGGCTTGGTACATTGACTTCAATACAAAACCTAGGAGGCTCAACTTCCGGAGGACGTCCTCCAACCTATCAGAGCTCTTGCAGCATGAACTGTCAGGTTGTCCACCCAATCAAAGGATCAGAGAATTAATCTAGTACTGAAAAATAAGCTACAGCTAGCTAGCACTGCAGTGCATAAAATGTGGTGAATAGTTGAATCAAAGAGAGTCTTTCTCTCTCTTTGATTCAACTATTCACCACATTTTATGCACTGCAGTGCTAGCTAGCTGTAGCTTATGTTTTCAGTACTAGATTAATTCTCTGATCCTTTGATAGTTGAACAGTTTTGAACAAATTAATTGAAGGAGAAGCAAGAATGAGTGAGAGATTGTCATTTTTTTCCAGTTTCACTTAATGTTACTTAGCTAGCAAATGCAGCTGGCTAGTTTAGTTACTCAAACACCTGGCTCAAAAAGAGGGATGCTATGCTAGCTAGCTGGCTATGACTATCCAACACAACACTGCAACTCTTCCAAGCCAAGGTAAGCTTTTGGTTTTATTAATTTATTGTCACCGGGGCCTGCCGGTGTAACTGCTTACTGGCTATACACTGTAACATTACTGCATGATTGTAGCGGGTTTACTAACGCATTAGTTCTATTAGCTATGTTGACTAGGACGTTACTTTAGCTAATATGGGGACAACGATGTAGGCTATGTGTAGAGGTTATGACATGGTTTGGCTTGGAAAGTTTTGTTTCGCCTGGTCACATACAGCTGATGTGTTGTTCATTGAAGTCCACAAACGAAGGGAAAAGGTGAGAGGAGGAGAGTGCATAGAGGTGAGAAGGAATACAACGTGGCTGCTATGAAAGTGAACTGTGTTTATGAGTGATCAAGGGTGTATTCATTCCCGTCGATTCTGTTGAAAAACGTTTCTTAAACAGAAGCAAATGAAACGAGGATAAGAAATACCTGAATTTGTCCAATAGAAACTTTTGTTCGCAACTGTTGGACTAATGACTACACCCTAGATAAGCTAGATGCAGGCACGAGTGTGAAAGGTGGTATTGAATGTGTCTGTCTGTCCATGTGTCACCTTCTGTCATCTAAAAAATGTCTCTCGACCTGTGTGCACCTACATTGTAAACTTTCATTCATAGACTAGGTTGTAGCAACCTCATGATGGGCACAGGGAAAATTAGAGTATCATGTTACATTGAACTGGGTGAATTTAATATTAATAACAGTCATCCAACATGCTGTAATAGAAATAAGGCCATGCTCATGACAAAACAATTTGTCCTCCCACTGGTAGTAATATTACCTTTTGTAAAGCCTGGTAAGGACCCTTCATGTGCTGATTGTTAGAGACCAATTGCACTGACCTCTAACTTGTGTAAACTGATGGAAAAGATGATAGTCAAAAGATTGTCATATTTCCTGGAACTTATAAAAAAACATGCTTTAATTGAACCTATATTTAACTAGCTAAGTCAGTTAAGAACAAATTCTTATTTACAATGACGGCCTACGGCCAAACCCGGATGACGCTGGGCCAATTGTGCGCCGCCCTATGGGACTCCCAGTCACAGCCGGATGTGATGCAGCCTGGATTTAAATCAGGTGCTGCAGTGACGCCTCTTGCACTGAGATGCAGTGTCTTAGACCACTGCGCCACTCGGGAGCCCCATAGAGGTTTATTGAGTCACTGTCAAAGTGGATTCCATAGAGGTAGATCAACTTCAGATGCATTAGTAAAGGTGAGCAATGAAGTTGAAAACTCTGGTCATGAAAGAAGTAATGGCTACTGTCTTTTTTGACATTGAAAAAGCTTGTGGAGAGAAGGCCTACTGATTAAGATGGAAAGACTTGGTATTGGTGGGAGATTATATACCTGGATTTTGGCATTCTTATTTAATCACTCTTTTCGAGTTAAAATAGGATCCATTTGATCTGATGCCTATGGAGTTGACAATGGAATTCCTTAAGGCAGTGCTATCAGTCCTATTTTGTTCAACATTATGATTAACAATGTGGTTTCGAATGTAGGTAGGGGTATTGGGGCTTCCCTATATGCTGATGATAGAGCTATTTGGAAGGGTGGAAGGAATGTCTCTCATGTGACCAAATCTATTCAACAAGCTATAATGGATGTTGAAAGATGGTCGATTGACTGGGGTTTTAAATTGTCAGTGGCGAAGTCTTGCTCTATGTTCTTCTCGAAGAAGAAAGTTGCCGATAATATACAGTTGTTTCTGTATGGACAGCCAATGGGGAGGGTTTCTAAGTAGAAATATTTGGGTCTATGGTTCAATGAGCGATATACATGGAAAGACCATGTTATAAATGTTGAAACAAAGTGTAAGAAGGTGGTGAATCTTATGCGCTCAGTTATGAATGGGGTGCGACAGACAATCGTTGATGGACATTTATAGAGCTCTGATCAGGACGACAATTGATTACGGGTGTATAGTTTATGGAACAGCGGCAAAGACTTTGCTTCAGAGGCTGGACAGAATCCAGTATATAGTGTTATGTTTGTTCCTTGTATAATGACAAACCGAGCGTAGGTTTAACTACTTTTAATAAACAGATACTTCAGCTAGGAACATACTTGTGTAGCCATGCAAGGCATACTTCAACTCCCCCACCCTCGCATAGCTTGCTGGGTAACGTAGTCTTAATGTTATTAACACCTAACAACACATCTTCCTTTAAAAGAAAACTACTTTTTCTCTGTAACTAAACATGTCACATGTCAAATCTCACATTTGTTTACTCAACCTGTATAACATGCAATTTTCAAATAACACATTTATACATTTTTTACATCGCTCTCATCACTTAAGAAGCATTAAACATATATTGAGTGTTTTATTTTTATTTAAATTTGACTAAATGCAGTCTCTGTCCAACAATTCTCTATTGTGGCTGTATTTGTTTTCACGTAAACAAAAAAAGGTGCCCTTTTTTTTGATGCAATTCTCAATAAGCTTTTCAGGGGCTCTGACAGTCCTTTTTGGTCGTTCTGCTGAAGTGCTTACTGAAGCAGTTGGACAGCGTTCGTTGTCAGTCAAGGTGTTCTGACTGAATTGTCCATTGCTAAAGGCATTTGGCGCTTCAGCAGTATCCTCCTGATGATCCTCAGTCCCTTGAGTGAATGGCTGAAGCCTTAGATCCACTCTGTTTCATCTCAGTTGTTATCCATGCTCCGTTTGGATCTCATAGGATCGTGGTGCAACTTCTTCTGCACGCACCCTTGCTGCATCCAGGTTCCTGTAGTGATGTCTCGGAGTTGTACATGATCTCCAGGTTTCAGTTCAGGTAAGTGTCTTTTTGTTGTGTCGCTGTTTTTGTTTGTCTTTCTCGTTTTTCCTTTGCAAGTTTGACTTTGTGAGCACCTCTGGGTGGTAGCAAGTCCTCATGGATGGGTAGGTTGGTTCTGATGCAACGTTCTATCTAGGTGAACTTCCGTTCTGCAGTGGTGCACTGCGGTAGATCACCAGACTTTTTAGGAAATCCTCATTTCCATCGTGTGCCTTTTTCATCAGACCTTTGACAATTTTGACTGAACTCTCTGCTAAGCCGTTGGACCTTGGGTAGTTGGGGCTGGAGGTGTTGTGTCGGAATCCCCAGTCGTTAGCGAACAGTTGGAATTTGGAACTTGAGAACTGCGGGTCATTGTCAGAGTACAGTTCAGACGCAACCCCATGTCTTGCGAAGACTGATTTCAGGTAGGTGATTACAGCTTTGCTGGAGATAGTTGGCAACATTCCTACTTCAGGGTAGTTTGCATAGTAGTTGATAACAACAATTGCAGTCAGAAAGATAAACTCCAACTTTGTGGTAGGGTCGGTTGGGTACTGGATGAGGCATTAGCGGTTCTGCTTGCTGCTTTGGCCTGTAGGTCAAACACAGTTCACATGAAGCAGTGGTCTGATTGAACACTATGTCAACCACAACGGTGAGCTCTGCTCTGCTCTGCTCTGCACATCCAGTAATCCTGTATTCTCCTTGGACAGTTGTTTTTCAGTGCGGGACATCCTATCAGTATTGTTTCTTTCAACTCTGTCATTGTTTGGTCAGCTGCGGTCTCTCTTTTGATCTGCTCCATTCTCTCAGAAGACACAGGAAGTGATGCTACAATGATATCGACGTAGGCCTAAATCTCAGTGTTTTTCTGTGTGTCGGCACTCTCTTTCTTGTCGACTGCTTGAGAAAGAGTGTCCGCGGTGAACATGAACTTTCCCGGGGTGTAGATCATCTTCACATCATACTTTTGCAGTCTGATCAACATTTTCTGGATTCTCAATGGACAATCATTCAGTGGCTTAGATATGATTGACACCAATGGTTTGTGTTCGGTTTCTACTTCAAAGGCTTGTATGTGCTCTATTTGTGCATACCTTGTTTCTGCGCCTGTCAAGGCTCTGGACGCATAAGCGACAGGTTACCTTGTGTAGTCATGCTGTTGCAGAAGAACTGCTCCTAGGCCAAATTATGATGCATCTGCAGAAATCCTTGTGCTTTTCTCTGGATCATAGAACCTCAGCACTGGCTCTTCTGTGATTTTCTTCTTCAGGTTTTTGAAGCAGTTTTCCTGCTCATGGGACAATTCCCATTAGTTTTTCTGTTCCAGAAGACATCTGAGTGGAGCGGACTGTGCAAACAGTTGAGGTATGAACTTTGCAAGGTAGATAATCATGCCCATGAAGCGTCTCACATCGTCTTTGTTCTTCGGGCGCTCCATGTTTTTGATGACTGATGTTTTCCTTGGGTCTGATTTGACACCGTCCTCTGAAAGTACATCTCCCACAAAGGGAAGTGTTTTCACACCAAACTCGCATTTGTCTTTGTTTAATTTCAGGTTGACTTTCCGTGTCAGGTCCAGCACTTGTCTCACTCTCGCATTGTGTTCTTCTTTTGTGGACCCCAAGATGATGATGTCGTCCATCATGGTCTCTACTCCTGGAATGTGCTCGAAGATCATGTGGATTGTTTTGTGGTAGACTTCTGGCGCTGAGCGAATCCCATATGGTAGACACAGAAATCTGTACCTGCCCACAGGTGTGTTGAATGTGCATAGCCTTGAGCTTGCATCATCTAGCTTCATTTGCCAGAATCCTGATGAGGCATCAAGCTTACTTTGCTTTACATCAAGTTACTTTACTTTGCTCCAGCAAACTGCCACATTATCTCTTCTCTGGTTGGCAACTTCAAATGCTCTCGCTTGATAGCTTTGTTGAGATCTCTCAAGTCTAGACATATCCTGAGATCGCAGTTCTTTTTCACCGCAATAACCAGTGAGCTTACCCAATCTGTAACTTCATCCATTTTTGTGATGACGTCCAACTTTTCCATGCATCCAAGTTCTCCCTTGAGCTTTTTCCTCAGTGCAAATAGAATTATTCTGCACGCAGAATTGGAACTTTGTGAAGTCGCAAAAACCATCAAGCAATATGATGAAACTGGCTCTCATGAGGACCGCCACAGGAAAGGAAGACCCAGAGTTACCTCTGCCACAGAGGATAAGTTAATTAGAGTTAACTGCACCTCAGATTGCAGCCCAAATAAATGCTTCACAGAGTTCAAGTAACAGACACCTCTCAACATCAACTGTTCAGAGGAGACTGTGTGAATCAGGCCTTCGTAGTTGAATTGCTCCAAAGAAACCACTACTAAAGGACACCAATAAGAAGAAGAGACTTGCGTGGGCCAAGAAACACGAGCAATGGACATTAGACCGGTGGAAATTTTGTAGGTGAACGGATGATCTCCACATGTGTGGTTCTCACTGTGAAGCATGGAGGAGGAGGTGTGATTGTGTGGGGGTGCTTTGCTAGTGACACTGTCTGTGATTTATTTAGAATTCAAGGCACAATTAACTAGCATGGCTACTACAGCATTCTGCAGCGATACGCCATATCATCTGGTTTGCGCTTAGTAGGACTATCATTTGTTTTTCAACAGGACAATGACCCAAAACACACCTGCAGGCTGTGTAAGGGCTATTTGACCAAGAAGGAGAGTGATGGAGTGCTGCATCAGATGACCTGGCCTCCACAATCACTTGATCTCAACCCAATTGAGATGGTTTGGGATGAGTTGGACCGCAGAGTGAAGGAAAAGCAGCCAACATGTGCTCAGCATATGTGGGAACTCCTTCAAGACTGTTGGAAAAGGATTCCAGGTGAAGCTGGTTGAGAGAATGCCAAGAGTGAGCAAAGCTGTCGTCAAGGCAAAGGGTGGCTACTTTGAAGAATCTCAAACATAAAATGTAAGACTACCAAGCTAGCTCACAAGACTAGTCAAGAGAGATGGGTTGCTGAAATGCCCCATGAACGCATCGCGATCAATGCAGCCACAGGGCTCCTTCATGAGGTGGTTATTGTACATCTGAACAAATGAAGGGATGATTGTTATAGAAATTTCGTTCTCAATGTTCATAAACTTCAATTAAACAAACTCTGTCTGTTACCCAGTATTTGTAAGATACTGGTTGAAATGAGACAAACAGAGGCCCAATCTATAATGGTCAAATGTAGATTATTTATTCATGGGAGAGCTCTGAGCTCCAAAAGGTGTACACAGTCTTTTATATGGTACAATGTTGAAATACAAAGATACAAAATTCCCACCTCTTCCCCCACCCTCTCCAATTTGTATCACAGAAGGGTGTCATGGGTAAGTAAGGAATAGTGTTAGAAACGTTTATTCAGTTTGAACCCTCCACAACCCTCCAAGAAGAGTTCCTGCCCGGAGAGCGTACACACCATCTTATTTTATCAAGAAACAAGAGGGTCTGTGGGGGATTTACTTCAGTATGAAGACGTGTGGTTCAATTATAGATCTGTGTGTGTGTATAATATTGGACTGCCATTTGTCTTGCAACCCCATCTCCATTGCATACACTTTCAGAATGGAATGTTCTTAGTATTAAGTACAAACATTTAGTCATCAAAACATAAAATCTATAACAATGATGCATTGTACTTTTGATTTTCTTGTGATCTCGACAAAACAACATTTGTTATTATGTAGTGATCATGAGATAAATAAGTCGTAATCTCGAAATAACGAGGGATATTTATTTTTTATCATGTCCGCTCTGGACTTCCATAAATTTGAAACAATCCACAGCTATTTGTTAAAGAAGCTAATGATCCTCTGTGGCTAAGTCATGCTCTCTGGTATGGTATTTTGAATGATTTTATTTAGACTGGAGTACTTACATAATTATGGCAAAACATCAATTTACCAGCATCTGAACAGTGCACTGTGCACACGCCAACTTTCCTTTCCAATTGGCTGTGTGAAACCAGAGATCGGTTTGTAATGACGAGATGATCATGTCTCCGCCCTAACAATGGGAGTTATCCCAAAGAAGGGACTGCAGGCGACAAGCTTAGGTCTGCATATTAAGCCCATAGAAACGCATTGGGCTTATTCTGGACAGATTTTGATCAGAGTGAGCACTCTTCATCTCTGCTGACACTATCTCACCAGTGAAAGCTTCTGAGAAAACGAAACAGTGCCCCTCTGTCTTGCTATATGTAGCCCATGTATCTTATACTGTCTGACTAAAAGGAACATGACGTACCATACTCTTTTTGTCCAGACAGTATCAGATACATGGGCTACACATAATTAGGTTCAGGTTAGGAAAAGGGTTAGCTAAAATAAAAAACGTTTTAAATCAATTTCACAAACGCTGTATCATTGTCATAACCCTGGGTTATTGTCATGGTGTAAGGTACTTGAAACAATGTAAAAAAGGACTTACATACATTTTCTTGACTGATATGCCTACTAACAGCAGTGTTGTTCAAGTGATTGGCCCCAGAACCCTGAGTGGCCTCAGAACCCTGAGTGGCCTCATGAGCAGTGGAGAAAGTAATTGAGAGAAAGTATGACAGCTGGGGAGTATTCATTACACATATTCTGTTGCAAAACGTTTCTTAAACGGAAGCAAACGGAATGGGGAGGGACCTACCAAGAATTTCTACAATAGAAACTCTCGTTTTTACTGTTTAGTTTCAAGGACAAACTGTTCTGTGTTTTTCTGTTAAGGATTTTAGCTACATGTGACTCTAGGCTGCTGGTGAGGGTGATACTGGATGGGTTACTGGTCATCCATCCTGATCTTCAAATAGAAACGAGGCAAGCCCCTGTCCAACGAAAGGAAGAACCGAAAAGGAAATCTAACACCATACAAGAGCCGACTTGAGGAAGTACATGTTCTTGAGATAGCCTCCTTTCCCAGAACAGAAGTGAACTTGCGTCTGAAAACAGGCTGGTGGTTGGTTAGATTAGCTCATGGCAGCAACATTAGTGTCCCAGCAGAAACATTATCACTTCCGGTTTTTCGATTTTGCCTTCAAAATAAAAGTCGGCAGTAAAACGCTCTTTCTATGATACAGTACGAAATCAATCATTTTTGCAGCTTTGCATAACGCATAATGTGAAAAGAATGTAAAAAAAAACTTTCTAAACTAAAGCGAATTACTACTTTATATAAGATACATAATATTTTAAGGTGGAGCACTCTGAGAAATTGTTGGAGCTTAAGTAAATGAATGTAAAGAACATAATATTCAACAGACCCAATTCATCTATATATGGTGTTATTTCTTGGATGACAGGGGTCTAAATACCCAGCAGCCCTTTCTACTCCACCCATTCCATTGGTCCCAATGCAATACATTGTATGACTATAAATGACATATTGGCTTATAGAGAGAACTATTCTATATGCCAATGTAAAAGTGGGGTTGGGAATACTCAGTAAGATCTGTAGAATCTATATATGGTGTTATTTCATGGGGCTCTGAATAATACTGTGTGCTGAACAATAGTGTGTGGCTGTAGATTTAAGTCAAAATTGAGACTCAGAATCATTCACTGTATTCTTAGTAAGCAACTCAAGTGTATATTTGGCCTTGTGTTTTAGCTTATAGTCCTGCTGAAAGGTGAATTCATCTCCCAGTGTCTGGTGGAAAGCAGACTGAGCCAGGTTTTCCTCTAGGATTTTGCCTGTGCTTAGCTCTGTTCTGTTTATTTTCTATCGGGAAAAACTACCCAGTCCTTAACCATTACAAGCATACCCATAATATGATGCAGCCACCACATAGCTTGAAAATATGGAGAGTGGTACTCAGTAATGTGTTGCATTGGATTTGCCGCAAACATAAGACTTTGTATTCAGGACAAAAGGTTAATTACTTTTCCACATTTCTTACAGTATTACTTTAGTGCTTTCTTGCAAACAGGATGCATGTTTTGGAATATTTTTATTCTGTACAGGCTTCCTTTGTTTCACTGTCATTTAGATTAGAATTGTGGAGTAACTACAATGTTGTTCATCCATCCTCAGTTTTCTCCTATCACAGCCATTCAATTCTGTAACGGGTTTAAAGTCACCATTGGCCTCGTGGTGAAATCCCTGAGTGGTTTCCTTCCTCTTCGGCAGGAAGGACGCCTGCATATTTGTAGTGACTGGGTGTATTGATACACCATCCAAAGTGTAATTAATAACTTCCCCATGCTATGCTCAAATGGATATTTAATGTCTAGGTGCCCTTCTTTGTGAGGCATTGGAAAACCCTGGTCTTTGTGGTTGAATCTCACTGCTCGAATGAGGGACCTTACAGATAATTGTATGTGTGGGGTACAGAGATGAGGTAGTCATTCAAATATCACGTTACACACCATTATTGCACACAGAGTGAGTCCATGCAACCTGTATGACTTGTTAAGCAAATTTTTTACTCCTGAACTTATTTCGGCTTGCCATAACAAAGGGGTTGAATACTTATTGACTCAAGACATTTCGGCTTTTCATTTTTAATGAATTAGTAAAAATGTTGAAAAATATAATTCCACCTTGATATTATGGGCTATTGTGTGTAGGCCAGTGACATATCATTTTATAAATATAATTTTAATTAATGTATTCCATATAAAGTGATTCGCATTGTGGCCAATGGAATCAAAATATAGAAATAAAACAAATAATCAAGGAGCAACAATAAAATAACAGTAGCGAGGCTATATACAGGGAGTTCCGGTACAGAGTCAATGTGCAGGGGCACCGGTTAGTCACGGTAATTGAGGTAATATGTACATGTAGGTAGTGGTAAAGTGACTATGCATGGATAATAAACAGAGAGTAGTAGCAGCGTAAAAATGGGGGACGGGATGGGGACAATGCAAATAGTCCGGGTAGCCATTTGATTAACTGTTCAAGAGTCTTATGGCTTGGGGGTAGAAGCTGTTAAGAAACCATTTTGACCTTCACTTGGCGCTCTGGTACTGCTTGCTGTGCGGTAGCAGAGAGAACAGTCTATGACTAGGATGGCTGGAGACCTTGGCAATTTTTTGGACCTTCCTTTGGTATAGAGGTTCTGGATGGCAGGAAGCTTGGCCCAAGTGATGTACTGGGCCGTACGAACTACCCTCTGTAGTGCCTTGCGGTCGGAGGCCGTGCAGTTGCCATACCAGGCGGTTATGCAACCAGTCAGGATGCTTTCAATGGTGCAGCTGTAGAAATGTTGAGGATCTGAGGACCCATGCCAAATCTTGTCAATCTCCTGAGGGGGAATAGATGTTGTCGTGCCCTCTTCACGACTGTCTTGGTGTGTTTGGACCATGATAGTTTGTTGGTGATGTTGGCACCAAGGAACTTGACGATCTCAACCTGCTCCACTACAGCCCTGTCGATAAGAATGGAGGCTTACTCCTTTTTTTGTAGTCCACAATCATCTCCTTTGTCTTCATCACGTCTCTGACCTCCTCCCTATAGGCTCTCTCATTGTTGTCAGTGATCAGGCCTACCACTTTTGTGTCGTCGGCAAACTTAATGATGGTGTTGGAGTCGTACTTGGCCATGCAGTCATGGGTGAACAGGGAGTACAGGAAAGGACTGAGCATGCATATGTTGTTACCTACCCTTACCACCTGGGGGCGGCCCGTCAGGAAGTCCAGGATCCAGTTGCAGAGGGAGGTGTTTAGTCCCGGGGTCCCTAGTTAGTGATGAGCTTTGAGGGCACTATGGTGTTGAACGCTGAGCTGTACTCAATGAATAGCATTCTCACGTAGGTGTTCCTTTTGTCCAGGTGGGAAAGGGTAGTGTGGAGTGCAATAGAGATTGCATCATCTGTGGATCTGTTGGGGCAGTATGCAAATTGGAGTGGGTCTAGGGCTACAGACGTGAGTGCTACGGGTCGGTAGTCATTTAGGCAGGTTACCTTGGTGTTCTTGGGCACAGGGACTATGGTGGTCTGCTTGAAACATGTTGGTATTACAGACTCGGTCAGGGACAGGTTGAAAATATCAGTGAAGACACTTGCCAGTTGGTCAGTGCATGCTCGGTGTACACGTCCTGGTAATCCATCTGGCCCTGCAGCCTTGTGAATGTTGACTTGTTTAAAGGTCTTACTCACATCGGCTACGGAGAGCGTGATCACACAGTCGTCCGGAACAGCTGATGCTCTCATGCATGCTTCAGTGTTGCTTGCCTCGAAGCGAGCATAGAAGTTATTTAGCTCGTCTGGTAGGCTCGTGTCACTGGGAAGCTTGCGGATGTGCTTCCCTTTGAAGTCTGTAATAGTTTGCAAGCCCTGCCACATCCGACGAGCATCAGAGCCGGTGTAGTACGATTCAATCTTAGTCCTGTATTGACGCTTTGCTTGTTTGATGGTTCGTCGGAGGGCATAGCGGGATTTCTTATAAGCATCCGGGTTAAAGTCCCGCTCCATGAAAGCGGCAGCTCTACTCTTTAGCTCAGTGCGGATGTTGCCTGTAATCCATGGCTTCTGGTTGGGGTATGTACATACGGTCACTGTGGAGACTATGTCATCGATGCACTCATTGATAAAGCCAGTGACTGATGTGATGTACTCCTCATTGCCATCGAAAGAATCCCGGAACATGGAAATTGCATGAGCTTTAAGTGTAATCCATGCTTGAGACCTGGTTTTAGGAATTATAATTCTAATGTTGATGAGTGATGATAAATAAGAAGGCAGTTTATTCAGCAGTGCTTTATAGACAAACACGAGAGCATGTTGTTCTCGTCTCATGGACAGCCAAGTCCAACCCACATTTTGATATAAAACACAGTGGTGAGTTCTGTAGCTGGCACCCGTAATAAACCTAAGTGCACAATGATAAGTAGCATCCAGCAATTTAAGTGTGGGTGCCGTAGCATGCATGTAGATAATATCCCCATAATCTATAACAGACTTAAAAGTAGCTTGCACAATTTGTCTTCTATTTGCAGAGGACAAACATGTCCTGTTTCTATAGAGGAAGCCTAGCTTGATTTTTAGCCGTTTACAAAGTTCGTCAACATGCATTTTAAAAGACAGTTTATCATCCAAACATATCCCTAAGTGTTTATATGCAGAGACCTGATTAATTCGAGAGCCATCTAAGCTCATAAGTGCAAGTGGATTTTCAACCAACTTTTTTAACCTATTAAAAATCATAAAATGTGTTATCTTTGCAATATTTTAATATCTTAAAATCTGTCTCCAATTGTGATAATGCTTGGTCAGCCGTTGAAGCGATAGAGTACTTGACAGTGTCATCAGCATATAAATGAATTTTACACTTTCTTATCTCATCACCAATATTATTTATGTAGAGAGTGAACAGTAATGGACCAAGTATAGAACCTTGTGGGACCCGTTTAACCAACTCCAATGGCTCCGACTGGATGCCGTCAACTCTAACAGCCTGACTTCTATCCTTTAGATAGTCATGAAACCAACGACAGGCATCCGATCCCAGTACCTATTAATGACAGCTTACCCAAAAGTATCGCATGGTCTACAGTGTCAAAAGCTTTAGACAAATCTATGAATAAGGCGGCACAGTACTTTCAATTATCTAGGGCATTAGTGAAATAATTTACAACACGAACAGTGGCCGTAATGGTACTGTGTTAGGTCTGAAGCCAGATTGATTGCTAGAAGTAGCATTGTTAACAGTTAGAAATGTAACATGCTGGTAGAAATATGGTCAAACGGATTTAAGTTTCCCTGCGTTAAACTCCCCGGCCACTAGGAGTGCCGCCTCTGGATGAGCATTTTCCTGTTTGCCCTACACAGCTAGTTGAGTGCGGTCTCAGTGCCAGTATCGGGTTGTGGTGGTAAATAGACAGCCACGAAAAATATAGATGAAAACTCTCTTGGTAAATAGTGTGGTCTACAGCTTATCGGAGGCAGCTGTTCTATCTTGCCGATGGACCGAAAACCCCGCCAGCTGTATGTTATCCATGTCGTCGTTCAGCCACGACTCGGTGAAACATAGGATATTAATGTACTGCTGGTAGGATATCCTTGATCGGAGCTCATCCATTTTGTTATCCAATGATTGCACGTTGGCTAATAGGACTGATAGTAGAGGGGGTTTACACACTCCTGTACAAATACTCCAGAAGGCAGCCCGACCTACCTTTTTCTCCATCTTTTCTTCGCGCAAATGACGGGGATTTGGTCCCGTTCCCGAGAAAGCAGTATATCCTTCGCGTCAGACTTGTTAAAGATTTTTATTTTGTAAAGTTCGAGGTGAGTAATCGCAGTTCTGATGTCCAGAACTTATTTTCGGTCATAAGAGACGGTAGCAGCAACATTATTTACAAAATAAGTAAAAAATAAGTAACAAAAAACGCGAAGAAAACTAACAAGATAACACAGTTGGTTAGGAGCATGTAAAACGGCAGCCAGCCCCTCCAGCGCCATTCCATTATGGGTGCAGTAAAAGGCCAAAAACACTCTGTATTATTCAGAGCGCCATGAAGAGACACCATATATACATTCTACAGACCCTACTGAGTATTCCCTACAATACTTTTACCGTGGCACCTGTTATGGTCATTTAACATTCAAACAGCACCCATAATAGTTTTTGCTCAATAAGCCAATTTGTATTCCATATACAGTTATTCGCATTGTGGCCATTTATTTAAAACCCACATTTTATGCAAATGCCACTTAAATAGGAACAAATATGAATCATTGTTAATTGTTAGACAATTATTTTCCATAGATCATGAATAACACAGGTCATTGACAAGTTTCTACTATTAAGTGGAGGGATTTTATTTAGAAATGTCTCAAAATGATGTGACCCGGACGTACTTTATTGCTGCTGACGACACGCTGATGTTGGTTAGCGTGCGAGAAAGACACATTTTACGCATCTAGCTAGATTGTTTAAGATCTTGGTCTGTTAGTTAGACGATTTGCGGACGAGTACAGTACAGAAGAGTATAGATAGCTACACAATCAACAGTTTGCCCTGCTATCAACATTAAATGCACTAATTGGTAAGTCGACACGTAGGCTAGCTGCTGGCTAACCACTTCTAAGGAATTAACTAGCTAGCCAGACATATGTATACAATTATATTCATTATTCAAGGTAAGTATGTAGCTAACTAGCCGGCTGGCTCTGTTTATAATGGACAATCAGTTATTTTGGTTTGTAAAGGTTGGCTAGCTAGCAAGCTAACGTTAGCTAGCTAATTTTTATTGTGTCTGTCTTGTTACAGCAAATCAAATATGCAACATAAGCGTCGTTCCCAGTCTTGGACAGAGTTGAAAAAAGCAGGCAACGAATGCTTTAAAACTGGACAGTATGGGGAGGCTGTCTGTCTTTACAGCCAGGCGATCAAAGAAATGGAGAAGTCAGGTAGGCAGCTAACTAGTCAGCTAACCAGTCAAGAATAATCGGCTCAATGTTCTAGATTAGAATCTAGTGTTTTCTCTGATCTAGCTACGTGTGTTTTTTATATTGTGCATAATTTAAGACAAGTTTTCTGAAACCAGCACAAGCTTTCCATGTTCTGATAGATTGTTACCACTGTAAATGAATTTACAGGAAATAATTCGGAGGATCTTAGTATCCTGTATTCTAACCGCGCAGCCAGTTATCTGAAGGATGGAAATTGTGGGGAGTGTGTGAAGGACTGCACAGTGTAAGTAGCCTACATTGTGGACATGATGTTTTGTGGTAGGCCACGCAGACCTAGATCTTCTGCTCTACAGGTAGTTCTAGCCCAATATTAGACTAAAGGTGCCCAATGTTACTCTTTAGTCCAAGGACCTTACATGTTTTGTTTAAAGGGTGAATTGGCTCTGGAAGCCTAAACAGCCAAATACTCAATCAAAGCGTGAATCGATTCTCAATTGCGGTATGGTTCTAGAAACATCAATCCCTCAAATAAAAATTATTTCACAAATGCAAAATACAGTGTACACTTTTAACTGGTTTTAACAGTTGCAGCTGACAGTATTTTTCGGTGACAACACGTTTACACACAGGTGTTCGGAGACGCAGATAGCTCATTAGCACAGGTAGTCTACTCTGTCTTCCATATTTTTTCTTTAAACAAGAGCTGTGACATGGGAATATGGCTGTGGGAAGCCTAACCCTATAAAGGTGTGTATCAATTGAACCTTATGTTTTTTTAAATTCTCACCGATATGAAAGATAAGGTCCGTATTCTTCCTAAACCGTACTGCAAGTAATGCGTGTTAATGTTCAGAGCGTCGTGGCTCTAAACAAACTCCCCCCTACAGAAGACACCTTCTTCCAATGATTTTTATGTGTAATGTAATGGAACTGAGAGTCATGATCAAGGGCTACAGGTGGTTCATACTGCTGAATTAACACTCTTAACTGAAACATATCAACAGCATATTTTCCCAATACTTTAGTAGCTCTTTACTTTGTGCTGTTGAATAGGTTCTGTATTTTTTGTACTTACTACTGTAGCAACACTCGTACCTAAAAAATTTTTATATTATAGATCTCTTGACTTGGTTCCGTTTGCCATCAAGCCTCTCCTTCGCCGGGGTGCAGCGTATGAAGCCCTTGAGAGATACAGATTAGCCTACGTGGACTACAAGACGGCCTTACAGATAGACTGTAACATACCTGCAGCCCAAGATGGTACCAACAGGTATAACATGTTGCACATATCCATTTGAACATATTCTTGTTCACTAAAAGCCTTCAAGTCCTTTAACTTCTGAAAACTTCTCTATGTCATGCATAGGGGACATAATCAAGATAATTGAATATACAACTGGATAACCCCTATTCTTTCCAGAATGACAAAGTGTCTGACAGAGGTGGATGGACACTCATGGCGAGAGAAGCTCCCACCCATTCCCATTGTTCCAATGGCCGTCAAAGAGAACTTTTCTCAGGCAGCATGCCGAACGACACAACACAATGGCACCAGAGAAAAATATAAATCTGGTATGTCTTTCATATGATTCAGTCTAGTTTTGATGTCCAAATATGAATAGAAACAGATTTTTTTAAATAATCTTCTTTGCACAACCTGTAACAGATATATACACAAGTGTACAGAAATAGTAGTCCCAGAAATAAGATGTCAATTTTTTTTTTCAGTCCCAGGAGAGGATGTCATTAAAAAAGCCCTAATCCTGAAAGAGGAAGGCAATGCACTGGTGAAAAAAGCAGAGTACAAGAAAGCCATAGAGAAATACACTCAGAGCCTCAAACACAATTCCTCAGAAATCACAACGTACACAAATAGGTGAGGCTTATGTCTGTCTGGTATGTAGACAAATGCCAAAGAAACCTTGTATGGGAGTTGTATTCACATCTCTGCATTGTCATATAATTCTGTAAAATTGCCCAGCTCCTGTCAGACTTGGGATGTGCCTAATTCCTATATGGGGACTAGACTTGGGATGTGCCTAATTCCTATATGGGGACTAGACTTGGGATGTGCATAATTCCTATATGGGGACTAATTTGTACCTTTGTACTAAATAGGGCACTCTGCTACCTCTCTGTAAAGATGTACAAGGAGGCAGTGCGAGATTGTGAAGAGGCCCTGCAGCTCGACTCTGCTAATATCAAGGCACTGTACAGACAAGCTCAAGCACACAAGGAGCTGAAAGTGAGTCTTTCCAATGAACAAGAAATGCAGTGTATACATTGTATGTACCTGTTCTAGCATTTTGTTTGATTTGTGTTAATTTTGCCCTTCAGGACTACAAAGCTTGCGTTGAAGATCTAAACAGCTTGCTGAAGGTTGAGCCAAAGAACACAGCCGCACAGAATTTACTGCTGAAAGTGCAAAATAAAAAGTGAGCTTGTGATTAGGATGCCTGTGGATGTGAAGGACCCTATGCTGACCTGGTGTACATGCCTGAAGTGCCTGTGTTCACTCATAGAAGCAGGTTTTCCTATCCATTGCCTGGCCTCTAACTTAAAGGAGAAGTTATTTTTTTTTTTTACAACCAAATCTATATTTCTGATGTGGAAGTGATTTGCTCTTTGGGGTAAGTGTTTCTCAAAAACAAGTGAAATTAGAAAAAAGGTGTCTGGACCCTTCTGTAACCATTTTTTTTTAGATTTGGTTGTAAAGAAATAAATAAAAGTATCCGTTAAACCCACTCAAGTTGGAGTATTGCTGTGACTATTAAAGAGGAAGCACAGTTAATGCATAGCATATTTAGCCTTCATGTACATCATGCAATCACTGCATGCAACTGGAAATATAGCATTCAACAATTGTTTAATAACAAGGACTATGCATCTGTACTGTATTTCCACTAGTATATTAAGAGATTGTTTGATAAACATGTTTCATTTATGTTAGTCATGTCGTGGTCAATAAAATTACTGTTGTAGTTAAAGGGATAATTCACCCAAACAACAAAATTACATATTGTTTTGGTATTTTATTAGGATCCCCATTAGCTGTTGCAAAAGCAGCAGGTACTGTTCCTGGGGTCCATATGAAACATGACATAATACAGAACATCAATAGACGAGAACAGCTCAAGGACAGAACTATAAGCTTTTTTTTTTAAAGCACACGTAGCCTACATATCAATGCATACACACAAACTATCTAGGTCAAATAGGGGAGAGGTGTTGTGTGTTGCATTATCTGTTTTTTGAAACCAGGTTTGCTGTTTATTTGAGCAATATGAGATGGATGGAAGTTCAAGCAATAAGGGCTCTATATAATACTGTATGCTTTCTTGAATTTGTTCTGGATTTGGGTACTGTGAAAAGGTCCCTGGTGGCATGTCTGGTAGGGTAAGTGTGTGTCAGAGCTGTGTGTAAGTTGACAATTTGGGATTTCCAACACATTCATGTTTCTTATAAAAAATAAGTGATGCAGTCAGTATCTTCAACTCTCATCAAGCGGCATGTTTTGCTCTTCATTGTAAATCAGAGGGCTGATATAAATACTATGCATGCCAAGAGAGACTGGCATGCATAGTATTTACAGTTGAAGTCAGAAGTTTACATACACTTAGGTTGGAGTCATTGAAACTTGTTTTTCAACCACGCCAAAACTTTGTTAACAAGAAATTTGTGGAAAGTCGGTTAGGACATCTACTTTGTGCATGACACAAGTAATTTTTCCAACAATTGTAATCAGACAGATTATTTGATTTATAATTCACTGTATCACAATTCCAGTAGGTCAGAAGTTTACATACACTAAGTTGACTGTGCCTTTAAACAGCCAGAATACGATGTCATATCTTTAGAAGCTTCTGATAGGCTAATTGACATCATTTGAGTCAATTGAAGGTGTACCTGTGGATGTATTTCAAGGCCTTCCTTCAAATTCAGTGCCTCTTTGCTTGACATCATGGGAAAATCAAAAGAAATCAGCCAAGACCTCAATCTTTTTTTAAACCACAAGTTTGGTAATCCTTGGGAGCAATTTCCAAACGCCTGAAGGTACCATCTTCATCTGTACAAACAATAGCACACAAGTATAAACACCATGGGACCACGCAGGCGTCATACCGCTCAGGAAGGAGACGCGTTCTGTCTCCTGGAGATGAACGTACTTTGGTGCGAAAAGATCAAATCAATCCCAGAACAACAGCAAAGGACCCTGTGAAGATGCTGGAGGAAACAGGTACAAAAGTATCTATATCCACAGTAAAACGAGTCCTATATCGACATAACCTGAATGGCCGCTCAGCAAGGAAGAAGCCACTGCTCCAAAACCGCCATAAAAAAGCCAGACTACGGTTTGCAACTGCACATGGGGACAAAGATCGTACATTTTGGAGAAATGTCCTCTGGTCTGATGAAACAAAAATGGAACTGTTTGGCCATAATGACCATTGTTATGTTTGGAGGAAAAAGGGGGAGGCTTGCAAGCCGAAGAGCACCATCCCAACCGTGAAGCACGGGGGTGGCAGCATCATGTTGTGGGGGTGCTTTGCTGCAGGAGGGACTGGTGTACTTCACAAAATAGATGGCTTCATGAGGAAGGAAAATTATGTGGATTTATTGAAGCAACATTTCAAGACATCAGTCAGGAAGTTAAAGCTTGGTCGCAAATGGGTCTTCCAAATGGACAATGACCCCAAGCATACTTCCAAAGTTGTGGCAAAATGGATTAAGGACAACAAAGTCAAGGTATTGGAGTGGCCATCACAAAGCCCTGACCTCAATCCTATAGAAAATGTGTGGGCAGAACTGAAAAGGCGTGTGCGAACAAGGAGGCCTCAGTTACACCAGCTCTGTCAGGAGGAATGGGCCAAAATTCACTTATTGTGGGAAGCTTGTGGAAGGCTACCTGAAACATCTGACCCAAGTTAAACAATTTAAAGGCAATGCTACCAAATACTAATTGAGTGTATGTAAACTTCTGACCCACTGGGAATGTGATGAAAGAAATAAAAGCTGAAATAAATAATTCTCTCTACTATTATTCTGACATTTCACATTCTTAAAATAGTGGTGATCCTAACTGACCTAAAACAGGGTATTTTTACTAGGATTAAATGTCAGGAATTGTGAAAAACTGAGTTTAAATGTATTTGGCTAAGGTGTATGTCAACTTCCGACTTCAAATGTATATCAGCCCTCTGATTTACAATGAAGAGCAGAACGTGCTGCTCTGTTCTGGGCCAGCTGCAGCTTAACTAGGTCTTTCCTTGCAGCGCTGTACCACACGACTGGACAATAATCAAGAATAGACAAAACTAGAGCCTGCAGAACTTGCTTTTTGGAGTGTGGTGTCAAAAAAGCAGAGCATCTCTTTATTACGGACAGACCTCTCCCTATCTTTACAACCATTGAATCTATATGTTTTGATCATGACAGTTTACAATCTAAGGTAACGCCAAGTAATTTAGTCTCCTCAACTTGTTCAACAGCCGCACCATTCATTTACAGATTCAGCTGAGGTCTAGAACTTAAGGAATGATTTGTACCAAATACAATGCTCTTAGTTTTAGATGTTCAGGACCAGTTTATTACTAGCCACCCATTCCAAAACAGACTGCAACTCTTTGTTAATGGTTTCAGTGACTTCATTAGCTGTGGCTGCTGATGCGTATATGGTTGAATTATCCGCATACGTGGGGACACATGCTTTGTTTAATGCCAGTGGCAGGCCATTGGTAAAAAGAGAAAAGAGTAGAGGGCCCAGAGAGCTTGACATTAGAGAAGCTTCCATTAAAGAAAACCCTTTGAGTTTTATTATATAGATGGCTCTGAATCCACGATATGGCAGATTGAAAAGCCATAACACAAGGTTTTTTCAACAACAGGTTATGGTCAATAATATCAAAGGATGCACTGAAATAGTAGCCTCCAACAATTTAATTATTATCCATTTCTTTCAACCAATCATCAGTCATTTGTGTCAGTGCAGTACATGTTGAGTGCCCTTCTCTATAAGCATGGTGATAGTCTGTTGTTAATTTGTTTACAGAGAAATATCATTGTATTTGGTCAGACACCATTTTTTCCCCAACAGTTTGCTAAGAGCTGGCAGCAAGCTTATAGGTCTACTGTTAGAGCCAGTAAAGGCCACTTTACCACTCTTGGGTAGCGGAATTACTTTAGCTTCCCTCTAGGCCTGAGGACAGACACGTTCCTCTAGGCTCAGATTAAAAACATGACAGAAAGGAGTGGCTATAGAGTCAGCTACCATAATTTCATTTAAAGTACTCAAGTTTTTTTCCATCATTCTTTATATCATTGATCTTGGCTTCATAATACAGTTTCTTCTTTTTGTTGAGTTTAGTCACATCATTTCTCAATTTGCAGTAAGTCAACCAGTCAGATGTGCAGCCAGACTTATTAGCCACCTCTTTTTGCCCCATCTCTTTTCAACCAGTTTTTCAATTCCTTATCAATCCATGGAGCATTAACAGTTCTAATAGTCAGCTTCTTAACAGGTGCATAATTTGAAGAAGCAATTTTATAAATTCATCAAGTGCAGCGTCTGGATGCTCCTCATTCATCACATCAGACCAACAAATATTTTTAACATCATCCACGTAAGAGTCACAGCTAAATCTTTTGTATAATCTATTATACACTATTTTAGGCCCAGCTGTTGGAACTTTGGCTTTCCTGGATATAGCCACTATATTGTGGATCACTGCATCCAATGGGTACGGATACAGCTTTAGAACCAAGTTCTACAGAACTTATCATACCAGTCTATGGACAAGGTATGACAACAATCCATGCATTGCTTTTGTTTACCTGGCCACTGTTTCGAATGCTAACTTTTTAGCATTTGTGGCACAAATCCAATGCAAGTCAATGGTACCTACAGTGCATTCGATGAGTATTCAGACCCTTTGACTTTTTCCACATTTTGTTACGTTACAGCCTTATTCTAAAATGTATTATTGTTTCTTTCCCTCAATCTACACACAATACCCCACAATAAAAAATTTACAGAATTATCACATTTACATTAGTATTCAGACCCTTTATTCAGTACTTAGTTGAAGCACCTTTGGCAGCAAGAGCCTAGAGTCTTCTTGGGTATAACACTACAAGCTTGGCACACCTGTATTTGGGGAGTTTCTTCCATTCTACTCTGCAGATCCTCTCAAACTATTGTCAAGTTGGACGGGGAGCATCACTGCACAGCTATTTTCAGGTCTCTCCAGAGATGTTAGATCGGTTCATGTCCGGGCTCTGTCTTGGCCACTCAAGGACATTCAGAGAATTGTCCCGAAGCCATTCCTGCGTTGTTTTGGCCGTGTGCTTAGGGTCGTTGTTCTGTTGGAAGGTGAACCTTTGCCCCAGTCTGAGGTCCTGAGAGCTCTGGAGCAGGTTTTCATCAAGGATCTCTCTGTACTTAGCTCTGTTCATCTTTCCCTCGATCCTGACTAGTCTCCCAGTCCCTACCGCTGAAAAACATCCCCATAGCACGATGATGCCACTACCATGCTTCACCATAGGGGTGGTGCCAGGTTTCCTCCAAACGTTACGCTTGGCATTGAGGCCAAAGAGTATAATCTTGGTTTCATCAGACCAGAGAATCTTGTTTCTCATGGTCTGAGAGTCTTTAGTTAGTTGCCTTTTGGCAAACTCCAAGTGGGCTGTCATGTGCCTTTTACTGAGTGGCTTCCCTCTCATTGGTGGAGTACAGCAGAGATGGTTGTCCTTCTGGAAGGTGCTCCCATCTCCACAGAGGAACTCTGGGGCTCTGTCAGAGTGACCATCGGGTTCTTGGTCACCTCTCTGACCAATGCCCTTCTCCCCCGATTGCTCAGTTTAGTCTTGGTGGACAATTCCTTTGACTTCATTGCTTGGTTTTTGCTCTGACATGCACTGCCAACAGTGGGACCTTATATAGACAGGTGTGTGCCTTTCCAAATCATGTCCAATCAATTGAATTTACCACAGGTGGACTCCAAGTTGTAGAAACAACTCTGAATACTTATGCAAATAAGGTATGTTTTTTTATTTGCAAAATAATGCTAAAAACGTGTTTTTGCTTCGTCATTATGGGGTATTGTTTGTAGATTGAGAATTTTTTGTTATTTAATCAATTTTAGAGTAAGGCTGTAACGTAACAAAATGTGGAAAAAGTTAAGGGGTCTGAATACTTTCCGAATGCCCTGTCAATGAGCATTTCTGCACTTTTGGACATGAACCATGAACATGCTAATATAGGCACCTATTTCTATTATGTTATCTATAGTACCTATATAAGTAAACTATCCCTTCTAGGATCTTTTATTTCAGTATAGTTGCATTTACGAGCATATTGAAACATATTACCATCTATATCACCTGACATGTTGACAATTCTATCAGTAATGCATAATCTTTAGATGTAGTTTTATGTCAGATTTCGATTTGGGAAACAAATGGGGGACAAATCAGAGACACTCATCCTCCTTGATGGGTGCTGAATTAGATGATACCAGTTTTGAAACCAGTTGTTTTCCATTGTCCAATTATTGCTTCAATTTCAGGATGTTTGAACATATTTTTGGTAAATGTATTTTCGGATTATCAATATCTTACATTTCAGCAATGTCATCTCGGTATATTTAAGCAATAAGTCACGAGGGGGTGTGGTATATGGCCAATATACCACGGCTAAGGGCTGTTCTTACACACGACGCAAAGCGTAAAATACCTATCCAAGCATTGTAAGTTCAGCAACGTCTGGGAAGAGGAACATCACCATAGGCAATAAACATGTAGAAGTGGAAATGGCATTCCCACTCCCAGAAAGTGCTAAACAGTAACCCAGGCATCCAAATGAGCAAGCATTAGGATAAAAAAAACACAATTTTGACATTTTATAAAAACGGTTTTATGTCAAACTTCTTCAGATTCCCTTTGAAGAAGTTTCCTCTCAACGTCCCCTCCCCTGTGTGACATCTTGACCATTTCTATTCCAATGTATCTCAGAGAACTAATAGGATGTCCATCTTGTACAAAATGAACAGCAACCAGATTTTTTGTCTCACCTGTCCGTATATTGCTGCGGTGCTCACTGATCCGTGTCTTAAGGCTTCTACGGGTTTTCCCTATGTAAGACAGACCACAAGGATATTTCAACATGTAAATAACATTGGTGGACGTGCAGGTAATCAGGCCTTTGATCCTAAATCTTTGTTCTGTGCGGGGGTGGGTAAATGAGTTGCATTTATACGTGAAGCTGCATTGAGCACATTGGCCACATTTGTAATTACCCTCTGGAACCTTGTCCAAGAAAGTTTCCCTTTTCTCTGGTGGCTAATCAGATTTAACCACAATGCCTCTCACGTTTGGGGGTCTTTTAAAAGACCATATGTGGGTGATATTTAAAAATGGGTGAAGCATGAGGGAACATGTTTTGCTTTTTCTTTAACTTTTGGTTGAAAACTTTCCAACTGTGTTAGTCCTTCAAAACGACCATTTGCATGTTTTACCCAATTGTCTTTGTACCCCCTTTCCTTAAACCTTTGTGTGAGGTCCGTGGTCTGTTTCTGATAAGAAGCATCAGAGCTGGACCTTCTTCTGATGCGACTGAATTGACTTATAGGGAGACTTAATAAGTGGACATAGACGAAATCTGTCACCTCTAAGGAGGGTATTTCCTGTCCATAGGTTTCCTATAGGGATCTGTAGAGAGAAAACGGATTTGTGATAGGTCATAGTTAATGGTGAAATTAAGGTGTTCATTCATAGAGTTTAGATAAGCACGAAAATAACATCCAAATATCTCAGAATTAAGAGAATATTGGAGGGAAAAGCGTTAAAGCACCACCTGTTTTTCAAACCTTCCTAGATATAGGAATTAGGAGCAATAGTGCTCCCCATAAGCAGAAAAGGGAAATTATAATATGGCCTACCAAATGTTGGAAATTATACACAGGAATGTATTGCTAAATTAGGGGTGAAAGTAGCCTAAGCCAGTAGGCTATATGGTCCAGTACGGAGTATCAGCAAAACAAATTATTATGGTGCAGGTAGCCTACTTTTTGAAGTGATTTGTTTGACAATCAGATGAACATCACACACCTATGATATGCAAAGCTGAGCCTGCGCAGACAGCAAAAAACAACAGTAAACGGTATAAGACATGCCACAGTATCCAGTCTAAAATCAGCATATCCCAGGCTTCTTATCCGGTTTATTGTAAACAGATATGTTTACATCAACTCAAAAAGAGAATACTTGAGTATCCCAAATAATAACGGGATATTGTGTGCATTTAAGCGTGGTCATTATCTCAATGGGAAGCCCATCCTCCTATTTTCGAAACTGGGAGGCATTTCCTGAGGCTATATATCTTCATTGTGGTCAATGGGTGCACTTGAGGATATACACTATATGACCAAAAGTATGTGGACTCCTGCTCGTCGAACATCTCATTCCAAAATCATGGGCATTAATATGGAGTTGGTCCCCCATTTGCTGCTATAACAGCCTCCTTTCTTCTGGGATGGCTTTACACTAGATGTTGGAACATTGCTACAGGGACTTGCTTCCATTCAGCCACAAGCATTAGTGAGGTCGAGCACTGATGCTGGGCGATTAGGCCTGGCTCGAAGTCAGCGCTCAAATTCATCCCAAAGGTGTTTGATGCGGTTGAGGTCAGGGCTCTGTGCAGGCCAGTCAAGTTCTTCCACACCGATCTCAACAAACCATTTCTGTATAGACCTCCCTTTGTGCAAGGGGGCATTGTCATGCTGAAACAGGAAAGGGCCTTCCCCAAACTTGCCACAAAGTTGGCAGCACAGAATCGTCTAGAATGTCATTGCATGCTGTAGCGTTGAGATGCATAGGGGCAGGTAGCGTTCTCCTGGCATCCGCCAAAACCAGATGGCGAAGCGTGATTCATCACCCCAGAGAACACATTTCCACTTCTCTAGAGTCCAATGGCGACGAGCTTTACACCACTCCAGCCAGCACTTGGCACTGCGCATGGTGATCTTAGGCTTGTGAGCGGCTGCTCGACCATGAAGCTCCCGACAAACAGTTCTTGAGCTGACGTTTCTTCCAGAGGCAGTTTGGAACTCGGCTGTGAGTGTTGCAACAGAGTACAGATGATTTGTTCGCACTACACGCTTCAGCACTCGGCCTACCACTTTGCTGCTAAGCCATTGTTGCTCCTAGATGTTTCCACTTCACAATAACAGCACCTACAGTTGACCAGGGCAGCCCTAGCAGGGCAGAAATTTGACGAACTGACTTGTCCTATGACGTTGCTAGGTTGAAAGTCACTGAGCTCTTCAGTAAGGCCATTCTACTGCCAATGTTTGTCTATGGAGATTGCATGACTGTGCTCGATTTTATACACCTGTCACCAAAGGGTGTGGCTGAGATAGCCGAATACACTCATTTGAAGGGGTGTTCACATACTTTATATACATATATATAGTGTAATGCCCTGATGCTTGATTTCAATTTCTAGGTTGTGTGGAATAGTATATTTAAGCAATAATGCCCAAGGAGGTGTGGCCGTGGTATTTTGGCCATATACCACAAACCCCCGAGGTGCCTTATTGCTATTATAAACTGGTTACCAACCTATTTAGAGCCGTAAAAATAACTGTTTTGTCATACCAGTGGTATACGGTCTGATATACCACAGCTTTCACCCAATCAGCAGCTAGGACCCAAACTACCCGGTTTAAAATATTCAAGATCCCTTAGCAGACAGGAACAAATAAAAATAGGACGCCTGAGGAAAAGATTAAGCCTTCTTTCTGAGGTGGAATGCAATTTTTCTGTCAAATAAGTAGCCAATGTTTTAATTGGACATTAAATAACGCTTAGACTTTTTCAAGGAAAATTTTGAGGGAGGGATTTCAACTGGTGTTTTAGCCAGCAACTCTGCCAGAGACACAAACCAGTGGTTACAAAAAGAAAACAGGAACATTTGGAACTGATAAAACTTTTATTTCACTTTAAATTGTCTTTTACACTTTCCTGATAACATGTAAGGTGAAACTAGAACCGTTTTAAAAGACATACACAAATTTTGTTTTACGTCAATAACCAGTTTTTTTTGTTTGTTGTATTTTTGTTTTTTTAATGCTAGTCTAAAATGTCACAACCACGTGCGCACTAAGCAATAAAACCGTCACAGAAGCAAACTTTAGGCAGAATACCGGTCAGTAAAAATAAAGCAATTGGAGATACCAGATATACAGACAGGCTCGGTTCCACATTCACTACTGCATTTTTCTTTTTTTTATCAAGCGTAGAATAACTGCCATTTGTTCAGCTAAAGGGTAAATTTTTCTTCAGTGCATGAAACATTGTCTTCAGCAAGACCGACTGAGACAGATAAATTCTACACCTAAGTGGAATGTTATGGTGATGACAAGGTATTGTGACACTGAGTGAATTCAGCTACCTCTTAAGGGTCCTTGCACTACTCCAGAATCTAACCCATCCACTGACCACATTCCACTACAATATGGTCTCCTCTGGAGATACACAAAACAAAAGCATCAATGCAATCTCTGACTATGATAGACAACCTCCTTACACAACTTACATTAGGGGACTTGCTTACCCACTCGTCGTGGCCAAAAGCATACATTCGCTTAGATATCATTTCATGAAGGAAACTGGTCAGTTTGTACTGTCAGCATAAGGCTATCAAGATAGGCTTGAATAACCAAGACGTCAAAATGCAACGTAACGGCTTTAAGGTGTGTTTCTTTGCAAGCAGGTTAACATTACATTTAAGACAGATTTATATTTACCGCAAATGTTTACAATTTACAGTTGAGCCAAAGTGTGAGTCATTATTACACAAAGCAACATTTAAGAACAAACAAGGATCATTGTACTGATTTCAAACAGCACCTTTATGACAGCTGTTTAGGAGAATGCTCCAGGTTTGTTCAAAAAAGGTATATCGTCTTAAATGTTAGGTTCTGATGGAATGTTATATTTTTCTTATTTTTAACTGGACAGATGTGGAATGGAAAAACCTACAGTAGGGTCCCTTTTATTCATTTTAATTCCATATGCAAAATAAACAAACAATACACAGCAATACGCATGTTAGTCAGTGTCACAATACAGCCCGTTATACCAATCTGTATGAGGCCACAGCAGAATTGCACTGCTACTCAAACCATACAGTCCTGAATTTTATCAACCGGAATTTGTGATTATGTGGAGAATAACTAAGCGTCACAGTGTTTGTTGAAAATAAACAGACAGTTTAATACATTTTCTGAGTCAAACCAGCAATCGCTAGTACACTAGGAAAGCAAAAAATGGATACTATAAATGCATAACTTGCTAGGTGAAAGAACATTTTTTTATGTTTGGAGGGAATCAAAAGGAAGGGAGGGGGAGGAGGGAATGGCCATGCCACTCAACTGGGCAATTTTATATTTTATTTCTCCTCACAAAACAAGACTTGGCTTGTTAACAACTGAGTGTTACCCTGTTGCCTTAGAGCATATCGGAGAAAGGGCACAACTGGTAGGTCAGGTACAATTCATGCTGCTTGTCATACAGAAAGGAAGAGGCTGGATGGAGCGGGAATATACGGGCTGTATATGTGTAAGAGAAGAGAGAGAAGGGTGTGGGTTGATTAACAGTGAAGTGCAACGCCTTTAGTTCTCCCCTTCGCCGGCATCCCCCTCATCACCCTGGTTTTCTGATGTCCACAGCTGCAGAGTGGGAGAAAAACAAATCCAACCATTGAGTTCATTGGATTCATAAACTCAAGGTATTCAGTTCCATGAGTATCAAACTATTATGCATTTCAATGTCATTACATCGACAAGGCGTGTATTGGCAGTAAGCACTTACAGTGAGGTTGTCCCTTAGTAGCTGCATGATCAGGGTGCTGTCTTTGTAAGAGTCCTCGTTCAAGGTGTCAAGCTCGGCAATCGCTTCGTCGAAAGCCTAAAGGGAAAACAGGCATATAGAAGGGGGTAAAAAATATGTTCTGAAAGACACAGAAAACGAAAACCTCCAATGCCTCCAAAAACACTTTTTAAACGAATTACCCCTAAAAAGGGCTTACCAACTGACAAAGCTTGGCATACCAGATGACAAAGCATCATCCATCAAAGTCAATTTTTTATTCAATATCTGGCAAATGCCAACAGCACGAGCACCGGTGTTAACGAGCAGGTTTGTGTCACATACACTACATTACCAAAAGTATGTGGACACCTGGTCATCGAACATCTAACTTCAAAATCATTGGCATTAATATGGACTTGGTCCCCCCCCCCTTGTTGGTAAAACAGCCTCCACTCTTCTAGGAAGGCTTTCCATTAGATGTTGGAACATGGCTAGGCATTAGTGAGGTCGGGCACTGATGTTGGGCAATTAGGCCTGGCTCGCAGGCCTAAGGTGTTCGGTGAGTTTGAGGTCAGGGCTCTGTGCAGGCCAGTCAAGTTCTTCAACACCGATCTCGACAAACCATTTCTGTATGGACCTCGCTTTGTGCACAGGGACATTGTCATGCTGAAACAGGAAAGGGCCTTCCCCAAACTGTTGCCACAACGTTGGAAGCACAGAATTGTCTAGAATGTCAGTGTAGGCTGTAGCATTAAGATTTTCCTTCACTGGAACTAAGGGGCCTAGCCCGAACCATGAAAAACAGCCCCAGACCATTATGCCAAACTTTATGGTGAAGCGTGATTCATCACTGCAGAGAACGCGTTTCCACTGCTCCATAGTCCAATGGCAGCGAGCTTTACACCACTCCAGCTGCCGCTTGACATTGCACATGGTGATCTTAGGCTTGTGTGCGGCTGCTCAACCATGGAAACCCATTTCATGAAGATCCTGGCGAACAGTTATTTTGCTGACGTTGCTTCCAGAGGCAGTTTGGAACTCAGTAGTGAGTGTTGCAATCGAGGACAAACTATTTTTTACCCTCTATGCGCTTCAGCGGTCCCGTTCTATGAGCTTCTTTGGCCTACCACTTTGCGGCTGAGCCATTGTTGCTCCTGTTGCTCCTTGTTGGAAAGGTTGCATCCTATGACGGTGCCATGTTGAAAGATACTAAGCTCTTCAGTAAGGCCATTCTACTGCCAATGTTTGTCTACGGGATTGCATGGCTGTGTGCTCGATTTTATACATCTGTCAAAAACTGGAGTGGCTGAAATAGCGGAATCCACTAATTTGAAGCGGTGTCCACATACCTTTGTATCTATAGTGTAGCTGAGCAGGAGGGGCGTGTTTGCGCTCTGTATTGATTCGGTTAGGCCAGACTCATGCTGATCACACAGGCGCTGCTGTGTGATGGAGGAACGTGTGTGTGTGTGTTTGTGCGAGAGAGAGTGTATAACGGTGCCCCACCGCCTTCGCCAAACTGCAGGCCTGCTCAGGGGAGTTGAGGATCTCATAGTAGAAGACAGAAAAGTTGAGAGCGAGGCCGAGCCTGATGGGGTGTGTCGGCTGCATGTCCTTCTTGCTGATGTCAAAGGCCTCCTGGTAGGCCTGCTGGGAGTTCTCCACTGTGGCTGTGACACAGAGGGAGAAGAGGTCCAATTAATTAACAGCATCATGCTTTTGTTGAAGTGAATTCATGTTTCATTTCACAGCACATGTCCTGTATAATGGATACTGATTAAACATAGTCTAGATCTTACGGGGCGGCAGGTAGCCTAGTGCGTAGAGCGTTGAGCCAGTAACCGAAAAGTTGCTAGATTGATTCCCCGAGCTGACAAGGTAAAAATCTTAACCCACTTAACCTAGGCAGTCATTGTAAATAAGAATTTGTTCTCAATTGACTTGCCTAGTTAAATAAAGGTTAAATAAAATAAATAAATGTACTATGTGGACATCAAATTGGAGGTTTTGCTTATTTCCATGAAAACCAGAGGCTGAAGAAAAGTGGCTGATTAACGAATATGGGTGACTCAGAAGCTTCCCCATTGGACAGAGATGATCAACTTACTCTTCTTTGATTCTCCAGATGCCACCTCAGACAGATATCTGTAGTAGTCACCTTTCATTTTAAGGTAGAACACCTTGCTTTCTGCCTGAGTCGCATTGGCGATGAGGTAATTGTCGAGGAGTGCCTAAAACAGGAAAAAAAAGAAGGGTTGGTTGGGTGTCAGTCAACTCAAGTCCGCCCTTTCAACACACAGGACCAAACAAAAGATGAACCCAAAATAGATTATGCTTTGCAACCTGGCTTTGGGGTCAAATTTATTCCAGCTCACAATCAGAATGCATAATGAAAAATGCCTGTTGAGTATAGGGCATTCCCAAATTGCCTTGACAGAAAATGAATTGAACTAAAGCCCCAGTGTTACATTATATCACCCATCCCCATAACATCAGGGGACCCTTCATTTAAGAGTGAGGGGGGCGAGCGGCCGCGCTCTCTCACCAGCACGTCCTTGCAGATATCCTGCAGCTCGGCCTCAATCTTCTCGCGGTACTCGCGTGCCATCTGCTGCTTCTTCTCGTTGCCCTCGGTCTTCTGCTCTATGCTGGAGATGACACGCCAGGAGGAGCGACGCGCACCCACCACGTTCTTGTAGGCCACCGACAGCAGGTTGCGCTCCTCGTTGGAGAGCTCGCCGCCCTGCTCCGTCACTGCCTTCATAGCCGCCGCCATGTCGTCATAGCGCTCGGCCTGCTCGGCCAGCTTAGCCTTCTGTACCAGGTCGTTCTTGTCCATGTCGAGGCTGTGAAAGGGCACAGTTGTGGTCATAGTCACAGCAAGCAACAAAGGCATCATAAAACTGAGAAACACTGGGTCATTGTCAATTTAGGAAATAAACTTGCTTTTCAATACTTTTTAATTTCAGTTTACTTCCCGATTGAATTGAAATGGAATTGACATCAACTCTGGAACATGCTATCGGGTTGTCTATATATCAGAAATGAGGCCCTCCCTTAACTGAGAGAGAAGTAAGTACTAATATTTGGCCTAATTACTTGAGGATTCAATAGGCTATATATTAAAACTGATTAATAAAATCAGAACATGTCAACATGAAAAACCTTTCAGATAACAGTCAGGAGTTACTCCAAAGTTATTTACTTGTGAACTTTTGCTTAGACCATGGTTTAAACCATTGGTCTAAAACGGCTAGCTGCTAGCTTTCTCAAAGACCAACCTGGCCAAATTAACCAGCTGAGCAGATAATTATATCCAGTAACAAAATAAGCTATCAGAGATCTTAAGCAGTAGAGCCACCGTCCAATTGCATTTGTTCCATTAGGCCACCAGAGGCAGATTGTTAAACAATTCAAATACTTGGTTGAATTTGTTACCTATGGTCTAAAAGAGTGTGCCAATATAATTTAGCATAATGCTGCCTTTGACTAGGCTACTGACATCATACACAATTCTAAAGGGTTTTCGCATACACTACCGGTCAAAAGTTTTAGAACACCTACTCATTCAAGGGTTTTTCTTTATTTTTACTATTTTCTACATTGTAGAACATAACATATGGAATCATGTAGTAATCAAAAAAAGCGTTAAAATATATTTTATATGAGATTCTTCAAAGTAGCCACCCTTTGTCTTGACAGCTTTGCACATTCTTGGCATTCTCTCAACCAGCTTCACCTGGAATGCTTTTCCAACAGTCTTGAAGGAGTTCCCACATATGCTGAGCACTTGTTGGCTGATTTTCCTTCACTCTGTGGTCATCCCAAACCATTTCAATTTGGTTGAGGAGGTCGGGGGATTGTGGAGGCCAGGTCATCTGATGCAGCACTTCATCACTCAGTCTTGGTAAAATAGTCCTTACACCGCCTGGAGGTGTGTTGGGTCATTGACCTGTTGAAAAATAAATGATAGTCCCACTAAGATGGGATGGCGTATTGCTGCAGAAGCCACGCTAGTTAAGTGTGCCTTGAATTCTAAATAAATCAGTGTCACCAGCAAAGCACCCCCACACCATAACACCTCCTCCTCCATTCTTTATGGTTGGAACCACACACGTTCACCCACACCACGTCTCACAAAGACAGCGATTGGAACCAAAAATCTCTGATTTGGACTCCAGAGCAAAGGACAAATTTCCACCGGTCTAATGTCCATTGCTCGTGTTTCTTGGCCCAAGCAAGTCTCTTCTTCTTATTGGTATCCTTTAGTAGTGTTTTCTTTGCAGCAATTCGACCATGAAGGCCTGATCCACGCAGTCTCCTCTGAACAGTTGATCTTGAGATGTGTATGTTACTTAAACTCCATGAAGCATTTATTTGGGCTGCAATTTCTGAGGCTGGTAACTAATGAACTTATCCTCTGCAGCAGAGGTAACTCTTGCTCTGCCTTTCCTGTGGCGGTCCTCATGAGCGCCAGTTTCATCAGAGCGCTTGATGGTTTTTGCGACTGCACTTGAAGAAACTTTCAACGTTCTTAATTTTCCGTATTGACTGACCTTCATGTCTTAAAGTAATGATGGACTGTCGTTTCTCTTTGCTTATTTGAGCTGTTCTTGACATAATATGGCCTTGGTCTTTTACCAAATAGGGATATCTTCTGTGTACCAGCCCTACCTTGTTACAACAAAACTGATTGGCTCAAATGCATTGAGGAAATAAATTCCACAAATGTACTTTTTATAAGGACCACCTGTTAATTGAAATGCATTCCAGGTGACTACCTCATGAAGCTGGTTGAGAGAATGCCAAGAGTGTGCAAAGCTGTCATCAAGGCAAAGGGTGGCTATTTGAAGAATCTCAAGTATAAAATATATTTAGATTTGTTTAACACTTTTTTGGTTACTACATGATTCCATGTGTTATTTCATTGTTTTGATGTCTCACTATTATTCTGCAATGTAGAAAATAGTAAAAATAAAGAAAAACCCTTGAATGAGTAGGGGTTCTAAAACTTTTGACCGGTAGTATACTTGACCAAATTACATGTTTTTGCTCATCCATTTAACACACATCCATGTACTTTAACCAAAAAAGTAGGCACATTATATAGCATGCAACTTTGTCGTGTGTTGTCAAATATAAGATTATTTTTAAGGAGAATGTTTTTCCACTGCTGGTCCTCGAGTGAAATAGTGCATGTGACGAAGTAGACAATCAGATGCATATAAAACCCTGTAAAATGAAGTGTACACATCTACGTAATTTCCAGTATATTCATTGTAGTGATGAACATTTATGTATTACGCCTATCATATAGCCTGTGTTTGGGTCTGAGTGACTCCAAGATTCTCCTTTCATATTATTAATTTACTAAGTGTTGCCTGCTCTTCGATTCACAATACAACCACAATTGGTGTATCCCATCCCTAATAAATACTTGAAGTGTAGGCTACACTAAATTTCCATATGCAATAGGTTATAGCAAGGAGGACACCATATGGTGTGAATGCGTGTAACCTATAGTAGGCTTGCCTATATCAACACCATTTTTGGACACGATACGCTAGCCAAGCTAAAAACACATCATGACAATGAAGATAGCTCTATTGTTGATCTGAATGTCTATATAAACTAGGCCAGTCAGTCAACAGCTTGTGTTGCAGGAAAGCATGATCAGATGTAGTGTCTTTTACTTCATTAGCTTCATTCGTTTTAAGACAGGTTTCACCTCAGTGAATTATTGGAGTAGCTGCGACCTCTACTGGACACTTGGTGAACCTAGCCTGTACCAGTCAATTTACCAGGACCTAAAATAAACACCCGCTACCTGCCAAATGCAGGTAGATTTTGGGTTTGGCGGGTTAAATGTCTATTTCACCAGCCGCGTTGGCGGGTGGTCAGGGCTCCACAGTGCGAGCATTCACTCACATTTGTGAATAGAAATAGTAAAGTATGATCACATTTATAGTAAAATAAATTCTGCCATTTTGTTTCATAGCTGGTAAATTAATTGCACAAATCAAAGAACTATTCCACCTCGCTCTGCAACACTGCCTGGCTGGGGGCTGTGCGCACGTGAAGAGCAGAGTGAAAGATTCATTATTTTAGAAGCAGGCATAAAAGTTGGTCTAAAACGAACATCTACTGAAGTGAGACTTTGTCCTTGTGTTTCTTGGCTATTTACATTGATCTGTTCACATGCTAGGTTGTTTTTCTATGTTTGAGCTTTAACTGCCAGGGAAGAGAAGACAACGCTTCTACTAGTCAGACAATCTCACAGGCACAAACATGACTTGAGTTGCACTACAACCGTAACCTCACGCCCTTAAAAGGGGCATTTTTGTCTAATCTGTAAAAAACACACCACAAAAAATGAAAAACAATATATCACATTACTTCTTATTAGTAATACATTTGTTTTAGAAACATTACAAAGCATGCTCTTCCATTCGTTTGTGTTTTTTTTGTGAAATTTGTGTGAAAAAATATTTTAGCTGGTAAAAAATCTGAGACGCTGGTAGATTTTTTTTATCTACCTGCCAGTGGCTGGTGTACCAAAAATAACATTTTATGCCCTTCCATTTACACGTGACAAGGAAGGCTAGATAATTATTATAAAAATGTTGTAGGCATAACCCACTCATAGGCAAGTATACACATCCATGCAGCCTCATATGCTAAGACATTATTAGGCCCTAACAGTGTGTTTGTGAAAAAGGCTGACGAAATCGTCAATTTATCTTGCAGATGCTAAACTCTTTCAACTGTCGATTCAGTCCCTTTGGGGCTCTAGGAAGTTTTAGGCCATAATCAGAAGACCATCTTCTAAAGAAGGGTTTCTGTAAACTCAGTCCTGGGGGCCCCCCGTGTGCACATTTTGGTTTTTGCCCAAGCACTACACAACTGATTAAAATAACCAACTCATCAAGCTTTGACTGTTTGAATCAGCTGTACTGCTAGAACAAAAAAACTAAATGTGTCCCCAAGGAGGACCCCAGGACCAAATTTGGGAAACACTGTAAAAAATAACCATTATAGGAAATTAACCTCATCACTTTGTTTAAATTATTGAGGTGAAGACTTACACCTAGAGCAAGGAATGTTTAAAATGCCATAGACACCAATAGAAAATAACATGAAATGGTCACAGTACTCAGTGACAACGCCACAGGGGATCTTAAGCTATATTGTTTTACCCATATAATTAATAGGATCTATTGTTAGGATCTAAGCTTATTATGGCCGTTAAGTCAATTTTGACTGTCTGATTTGTCACTTGCGTTAGTTTATTTACAACGCCTAGAATACTATGACAGTATGGTATCCTCAAATACCAAGGCCAAATGTGTTAATTGCCACTATTAGTTATTAACGCTATAAAACCGATAACATGACAACCTGCTATTCTTTAATCACGGATTTAGCCACGGAACGTCCATGGCGGAAATACTGCAGCAGTGCCCTAGAAGATCCGTAGGCAACCTCATTGCTAAGGCGCTAGCTAGCGTGCTATATTCCAGTCCATTGAAGATGCTGGTAGTTGGCTAGCTACGCCCTCTGTCGCATTCCCTTGCGGAATTTTAAGATGGAGCGATACCGTTAGCAAACCAACTAACGTTAGCTAGCGGAATTGAATGCTACCAATGAGTAGAATTTCCTAAACTGTAATTTTGATTCGTTATAAGCACCAGCTGTATTTTATTGTTAACGAATCGCAAAGGCCTGTGCATTGCAGTCCAGTCACTTATAAAATTCGCTGGAGACAGCGTCAAGTTAGCATTAGCTTGCTAGCGCTGGTAAAATATATTGATTTCACGACGACCAGGATGGGAACGTTAGCCTGGCAAAATGTGTTTTTTCAGTCTCTATACACATTTCATTATGTAACCATTTTTTGATTCATATATACCATGGCAGATCTCCCCTATTGGCTTAGAATAATCTAAAACCTAGCTAGTTTGTGAGCTCTAGTTCGCCATTCAATCACACGTCTCGGCCTAAGTCATTGTACCCAGCCCCAAACCACAATATGCACCTTCCGCCATTGATAGCGATTTGAGCCATTGTTGGGTTATTATGGGCCCAAAATGCTCTACCTTACCCAGGAAATAATACTAGAATCGACTTTATGCAAGTAAACTCACATTTAGAATGTATTTTGAATCTTGCTTTTTTTTTCTCTGAACGATGGGAGTATCAAGCTGTCCTCGGTTCGCTGCTCGGGATATTCAGGGCAGTACCACTTCCGCCTGCGCTGACAATTCCGCTTCCGCTTCCTCTAAACCCCACCCTCCCCCCGCCAGTATCTATGGTAACAGCACTCCGGGGTTTACAGAGCGTTGTACAGGGTCGTAGACGTCATAAAGACCACGGGAACCACTATAGAATGACGTGAGTGGTCACCATAGTTACTGCAGAGAAGAGGCGAAGCAAAACATGTTTTTGCAATTAACCTTTGTTTAACTAGGCAAGTCAGTTAAGAACAAATTCTTATTTTCAATGACGGCCTACCCAAGAGGGATAACTGGGCCCAAAAGTATTCTCTTTTGGCTCACCCAAATAGTTTTTGTATGGAGGTCAATGGGAGTGTAGAATTTTGTAAGACAAAAATGTATGTCTTATTTGCTACGTGTGGCTTATTTGATAGAATATACGTTTCGTATTGATGAAGGTAGCTACGAGTGTATTGCTATAAATAGGACACGTGACATCCTGACAACTGAGAAAAAAACACTTTGTATCAGCCTTGTGCTTGATCGTCACTAGTTACCACAAACACAAAGTCATATACCACGCCTATTTCTCTCTTCTAAAATATAATTTTAAACCTAACACGAACCTTAACCTACACTGCTAACCTTATGCCTAACCTTTAAATTAAAACCAAAAAGCACATTGTTGTCATACATTTTTCGATAGACAATTTTGACTTTGTGGCTGTGGTAACTAGGAAACCGTTGTGCCTGTTGTTCACACAGCATATTGGCTGTGATGGTCCCACCTGATCTCGCCTCCTCCCGACTGTCTTCCATTTTTGAAGACATGTATTTTCATTGTGTGGAGTATCTGGTCAATACAATGGATCATCTGTGGTTACTGTCTCCAAGAGACAGCTGACAGTCAGATGTTATGCTGCGTTCATATCATGTTGGAAATATGCAGCGTTTACATCATGTCGGAAACTCGTACCTCAGAGTTTAAATGAATGTATATTTTTTACATAGAGCTTCCTCTGGTACCTTCCAACTAGTGGAGGCTCCTATTGTGAGCCGCCCAAATAACTGATTACAACACAATGCTTTGCAATGCAAAGGGTAGGGTAGCACCATAGTGTAGATGGAGGACAGCTATTTTCCATCCTCTTCTGGGTACATTGACTTCCGTACAAAACCTAGGAGGGTCATGGTTCGCACCCCCTTCCATAGACTTACACAGTAATTATGACGACTTCCGGAGGACGTCCTTCAACCTATCAGAGCTCTTGCAGCATGAACTGACATGTTGTCGATCCAATGAAAGGATCAGAGAATAAATCTAGTACTGAAAGCATAAGCTACAGATAGCTATCACTGCAGTGCATAACATGGGGTGAGTAGTTGACTCAAAGAGAGAGAAAGACAATAGTTGAACAGTTTTTAACAAATTAATTTATTTAAAAATTAAGCAGAATAGAGAGAGAGAAAGAAAGAGCGAGAGATAGCTATATTTTGTTGTATTTCTTTTCACTTTCACTTACTTAGCAAGCTAATGCAGCTAATTTACTCTACTCAACAACCTGACTCAAACAGAGAGGAATGCTATTTATGTTAACCAGCTGGCTAAGGCTATCCAACACTCCAACTCTTCCAAGTCAAGGTAAGCTTTTGGTTTTATAAATGTATTGCCACCAGGGCCCGCCGGTATAACTGCTTAGCTGCTTGCTGTACACTGTACTGCGTGACTGTACACATGGATTGGATTGTGGGTTTACTAATGCGTTAGTTCTAATAGCTATATTGACTATGACATTAGCTAATATAGAGACAATGATGTAGTCTGTGTGTAGTGGTTAGCGGTTGTAGTATGAAGGTTAGGCTAGGAGAGATTTTTTTGCCTGGCCCTGACAGCTGTTGTGTTGTGCACTGAAGTCCACAAGCAAAAGGAAAATGTGAGAGGAGAAGAGCGTGTAGTCAATCCTGTAGTTGACTGGTAGCCAGAGGTGTTGGGCCAGGATCAGGGTGATGTTGTCTGACTTCTTGGTCCTGTTCAGGACCTTGACAGCACTGTTCTGGATTATTTGGAGCCTCTTTAGTGATTTGGCTGGGAGGCCCCAAACAGCACATTGCCATAGTTGATCCGAGAGAAGATTATGTGAATAATATATAAATGTAAGATACAGTTGAAGTCAGAAGTTTACATACACTTAGGTTGAAGTAATTAAATCTAATTTTTCAACCACTCCACAAATTTCTTGTTGACAAACTATAGTTTTGGGAAGTCGGTTAGGACATCTACTTGGTGGATGACACAAGTCATTTTTCCAACAATTGTTTACAGACAGATTATTTCACTTATAATTCACTGTATCACAATTCCAGTGGGTCAGAAGTTTACATACACTAAGTTGACTGTGCCTTTAAACAGCTTGGAAAATTCCAGAAAATGATGCCATGGCTTTAGAAGCTTCTGATAGACTAATTGACATCATTTGAGTCAATTTGAGGTGTACCTGTGGATGTATTTCAAGGCCTACCTTCAAACTCAGTGCCTCTTTGCTTGACATCATGGGAAAATCAAAAGAAATCATCCAAGACCTCAGAAAAATAATTGTAGACCTCCACAAGTCTGGTTCATCCTTGGGAGCAATTTACAAAAGCCTGAAGGTACCAAGTTAATCTGTACAAACAATAGCACGCAATTATAAACACCATGGGACCACGCAGCCGTCATACCGCTCAGGAAGGAGACGCGTTCTGTCTCCTAGAGATGAACGTACTTTGGTGTGAAAAGTGCAAATCAATCCCAGAACAACAGCAAAGGACCTTGTGAAGATGCTGGAGGAAACAGGTACAAAAGTATATATCCACAGTATAGAACATGTATAGAACAGTATAGAACATGTATTGGGGTTACCCCCATACTAGTCTTTCGTAGCCACGTTGTGGTCACGCCGCTCATTTGGAGGTCTAGGGCATTTTATATTAGCCGAAGCAGCTAGAATGTTACATTTCAAGAACCCTCCCCCCACATGCCAGTAGAAGGGGTTCTGCATCATGTGGTATGTTCATAAATGTTTTCCGACCAATCAAGTCAATGAAGACATTAATAAAGGAAAAAAAAATCAGAGGAAATCACTACCAAAATTATATAATCTCCTGTGCTACACTCCTGTGCTACACAATCTCCTGTGCTACACTCCTGTGCTACGAACACTCTGGATCATTGCTACTCTCCCTCCCGGGACGGCTACAAAGACCTCCCCCGCCCTTCTTTCTGTAAATCAAATCATGCCTCCATTCCGCTCTTACCATGGTAAGGACTGTTCAAAGTTCGCCTGACCAATTGGAATCTATGCTTCAAGATTGTTTTGATCATGCGGACTGTGAAATGTTCCAGGTCGTCTCTGAGAATAGTATCGACATATACACTGACTCAGTGACTGGGTTCATCAGGAAGTGCATAGAGGATGTTGTTCCTACTGTGATGATTAGAATTTATCCAAACCAAAAACCGTGGATAGATGTCAGAATTTGCAAAAACTGAACCACCTAATTGAACCTCGACAAGGTGACTGGGAACATGGATGTGTACAAACAGACCAGCTATGACTTCCATAAGGCAATCGAAGAGACTTTTTCCACATTTTGTTACATTACAACCTTATTCTAAAATTGATTCATTTTTTTTTGATTCATTGATTCATACCCCATAATGACAAAGCAAAAACAGTTTTTTAGAACTTTTTGCTAATTTATTAACATTTTAAAACTGAAATATTGCAGTAACGTAAGTATTCAGACCCTTTACTCAGAACTTTGTTGAAGCACCTTTGGCAGTGATTACAGCCTCAAGCCTTCTTGGGTATGACACTACAAGCTTGGCATACCTGTATTTGGGGAGTTTCTCCCATCCTTCTCTGCAGATCCTCTCTAGCTCTGTCAGATTGGATGGGGAGCATCACTGCACAGCTTTTTTCAGGTCTATCCAGAGATGTTTGATCGGGTTCAAGTCCTGGCTCTGGTTGGGCCACTCAAGGACATTCAGAGACTTGTCCCGAAGCCACTGCATTGTCTTGGCTGTGTGCTTAGGGTCATTGTCCTGTTGGTAGGTGAACCTTCAACCCAGTCTGAGGTCCTGAGCGCTCTGGAGCAGGTTTTCATCAAGGTTCTCTCTGTACTTTGCTTCGTTCATCTTTCCCTCGATCCTGACTGTCTCCCAGCCACTGAAAAACATCCCCACAGCATGATGCTGCCACCACCATGCTTCACTATAGGGATGGTGCCAGGGCTCCTCCAGACGTGACGTTTGGCATTCAGGCCAAAGAGTTCAATCTTGGTTTCATCAGACCAGAGAATCTTGTTTCTCATAGTCAGAGTCCTTTAGGTGACTTTTGGCAAACTCCAAGCGGGCTGTCATATGCCTTTTACTGAGGAGTGGCTTCCGTCTAGCCACTCTACCATAAAGGCCTGATTGGTGTAGTGCTGCAGAGATGGTTGTCCTTCTGGAAGGTTCTCCTGTCTAGCCACTCTACCATAAAGGCCTGATTGGTGTAGTGCTGCAGAGATGGTTGTCCTTCTGGAAGGTTCTCCCATTTCCACAGAGAAACTCTGTAGCTCTGTCAGAGTGACCATTGGGTTCTTGGTCACCTCCCTGACCAAGGCCCTTCTCCCCCGATTCCTCAGTTTGGCCAGGCGGCCAGCTCTAAGAAGAGTCTTGGTGGTTCCAAACTTTTTCCATTTAAGAATGATGGAGGCCATTGTGTTCTTGGAGACCTTCAATGCTGCAGACATTCCTGTCTTGGGGCTCTACAGACAATTCCTTCGACCTCATGGCTTGATTTTTGCTCTGACATGAACTGTCAACTGTGGGACCTTTAGTAGAACTTTCCAAATCATTTCCAATCAATTGAACTTACCACAGACTCACCAGATGCACCTGAGCTCAATTTCGAGTCTCATAGCAAAGTGTCTGAGTACTAATGTAAATAAGTTATTTCTGTTTTTGATTGTGAATAAATAAAAAATTGTATGAATACATTTGCAGCCCAAATAAATGCTTCACAGAGTTCAAGTAACAGACACATCTCAACATCAACTGTTCAGAGGAGACTGCGTGAATCAGGCCTTCATGGTCAAATTGCTGCAAAGAAACTACTTCTAAAGGACAACAATAATAAGAAGAGACTTGCTTGGGCCAAGAAACACAAGCAATGGACATTAGACCGGTGGAAATCTGTCCTTTGGTCTGATGAGTCCAAATTTGCGATTTTTGGTTTCAACTGCCGTGTCTTTGTGAGACGCAGAGTAGGTGAACGGATGATCTCCGCATGTGTGGTTCCCACCGTGAAGCATGGAGGAGGAGGTGTGATGGTGTGGGGGTGCTTTGCTGGTGACACTGTCAGTGGTTTATTTATAATCCAAAGCACACTGAACCAGCATGGCTACCACAGCATTACGCACCGATACGCCATCCCATCTGGTTTGCACTTAGTGGGACTATCATTTGTTTTTCAACAGGACAATGACCCAGCACACCTCCAGGCTGTGTAAGGGCTATTTGACCAATAATGTGTGACATGGTGAGGTTGGACCCAGGTGCAGAGAAGAGACGAGGAATCAGCGGTTAAGGATAAACATAATACTTTACTGAGAAATGGTAACGGAAGGATCACAGTAAAACAACGAACACTAAGTCTTGAAAAATCACTCAGGAGACAAACGCACACGGCACATAATTCAAGATTCAGCAAAGGACAACAGAAAACACATCTCTTTTAACAGGGAAATCATAAGGAGTAAATTGTTAATGTCTCTAGGACTGTCTCTGCCACCCTCTGGTGACAGGTGGAACCATGACAGAAGGAGAGTGATGGAGTGCTGCATCAGTGTGTTTACGGACATATTCAACCAATCCTATTACAGTCTGTTGTCCCCACATGCTTCAAGATAGCTTTCTTGGGAACAGGAACAATGGTGGCCAAGGTAACTGAACTAAATGACTATCGCCCCATTGCACTTACTTCTGTCATCATGAAGTGCTTTGAGAGACTAGTCAAGGACCATATCACCTCCACCCTACCTGATACCCTAGACCCACTCCAATTTGCATACCGCCCCAATAGGTCCACTGACGATGCAATCGCCATCACACTGCCTTATCCCATCTGGACAAGAGGAATACCTATGTAAGAATGCTGTTCATTGACTACAGCTCAGCATTTAACACCATAGTACCCTCCAAACTCGTCATTAAGCTCTGGGTCTCGACCCCGCCCTGTGCAACTGTGTCCTGTACTTTCTGACGGGCCGCCCCCAGGTGGTGAAGGTAGGAAACAACATCTCCACCGCGCTGATCCTCAACACTTGGGCCCCACGAGAGTGCGTTCTTAGCCCTCTCCTGTACTCCCTGTTCACCCATGACTGCGTGACCATGCATGCATCCAACTCAATCATCAAGTTTGCAGACGACACAACAGTTGTGGGCTTGATTACCAACAACGACGAGCCTACAGGGAGGAGGTGAGGGCCCTCGGAGTGTGGTGTCATGAAAATAACCTCTCACTCAACGTCAACAAACAAAGGAGATGATTGTGGACTTCAGGAAACAGCAGAGGGTGCACCCCCCTATCCACATCGACGGGACAGCAGTGGAGAAGGTGTAACCACTCTTAAGGATCGGACCCTTTTTTTCAATTTTCGCCTAAAATGACATACCCAAATCTAACTTCCTGTAGCTCAGGACCTGAAGCAAGGATATGCATATTCTTGATACCATTTGAAAGGAAACACGTTGACGTTTCTGGAAATGTTAAATTAATTTAGGAGAATATAACACATTAGATCTGGTAAAAGATAATACAAAGAAAAAACATGTTTATTTATTATATATATATATATTTTTAATAATCTTTGAAATACAAGAGAAAGGCCACAATGTATTATTCCAGTTTAGGCACAATTTATATTTTGGCCACTAGATGGCAGCAGTGTATGTGCAAAGTTTTAGACTGATCCAATGAATCATTGCATTTCTGTTCAAAATGTTGTATCATGTCTGCCCAAATGTTCCTAATTGGTTTATTGATACCTTTTCAAGTTCATAACTGTGCACTCTCCTCAATAGCATGGCATTCTTTCACTGTAAAAGCTACTGTAAATTGGACAGTGCAGTTAGATTCACAAGAATTTAAGCTTTCTGCCCATATCAGAGATGTCTATGTTCTAGGAAATGTTCTTGCTACTGACAACCTAATGCTAATCACAGTAGCGCACATTAGCTCAACCGTCCTGCGGGGGGACACCGATCCCGTAGAGGTTCCTCGGCGTACACATCATGGACAAACTGAAATGGTCCACCCACACATACAGTGTGGTGAAGAAGGCGCAACAGCGCCTCTTCAACCTCAGGAGGCTGAAGAAATTTGGCTTGTCATCTAAAACCCCTATAAACTTGTAAAGATTCACAATTGAGAGCATACTGCTGTATCACTGCCTTTTACGGCAACTGCACCCCCCACAACCGCAAGGCTGTCCAGACGGTGGTGCGGTCTGCACAACGCATCACCGGGTGCAAACTACCTGCCCTCCAGGACACCTACAACACCCGATGTCACAAGAAGGCCAAAAAGATAATCATAGACAACATCCACCCGAGCCACTGACTGTTCACCCCGCTACCATCCAGAAGGTGAGGTCAGTACAGGTGCATCAAAGCCGGGACCGAGAGACTGAAAAACAGCTTCTATCTCAAGGCCATTAGACTGTTAAACAGCCATCACTAACACAGAGAGGCTGCTGCCTACATACAGACTCAAAATCATTGGCCACTTTAATAAATGGATCACTAGTCACTTTAATAATGCCACTTGGATAATGTCTACATATCTTACATACTCATCTCACATGTGTATACTGTATTTTATACCATCTATTCCATCTTGCCTATGCCGCTCGGGCATCGCTCATCCATATATTTATATATACATATTCTTATTCCATGCCTTTAGATTTGTGTGTATTAGGTAGTTGTTGTGGAATTGTTAGATTACTTGAACATCTGCTAAGCATGTGTATGTGACCAATAAAATTTCCCAGAAATGTTCCATAAACACAAAAAGCTTTTTTCTCTCAAATTTTGTGCACAAATTTGTTTACATCACTGTTAGTGTGCTTTTCTCCTTTGCCAAGAGAATCCATCTACCTGACAGGTGTGTCATATCAAGAAGCTGATTAAACAGCACACCTTCTGCTGGAGACAAAAAGCCACTCTAAAATGTGCAGTTTTGTCACACAACACAATGCCACAGATGTCTCAAGTTTTGAGGGAGCGTGCAATTTGCATGCTGACTGCAGGAATGTCCATCAGAGGTGTTGCTAGAGAATTTAATGTTAATTTCTCTACCATAAGCCGCCTCCAACGTCATTTTAGAGAATTTGGCAGTACGTCCAACTGGCCTCACAACCGCAGACCACGTGTAACCACGCCAGCCCAGGACCTCCACATCTGGCTTCTTTACCTGCGGGATCATCTGAGACCAGCCACTCGGACAGCTGACGAAACTGTGGGTTTGCACAACCTAATCATTTCTGCACAAACTGTCAGAAGCCATCTCAGGGAAGCTTATCTGCGTGCTCGACTGCAGTCAGTCTTGACCTGACTGTAGTTTGATGTTGTAACTGACTTCAGTGGGCAAATGCTCACCTTCGATGGCCGCTGACACGCTGGAGAAGTGTGCTCTTCACTGTACCGGGCAGATGATAAGCCTCAAGTCTTGGGTACAAATGTTTTATACCAGTGTTTGCAATGGACTTGTATCAATGACCTACGAGTGGTTCCCACTAGATGGCCAAGCTTCAAAGTCAAAATTGGCTATATTGTAAAAATGTATGAAAACAAAAATCTGCTTTTTGGTCTTAATTTAAGGTTAGTGTTAGGCATAAGGTTAGCAGTCTGGTTAAAGGGATACTTCAGGGATGCAACTCGACTTAGCATTGGCTCGCAAAACTACCTCTAACTTCCTTCATTCTGGGCACAGAAACATACAGTTTTTATTCACAAGTTCATCTGACTCAGGGGAAGTAGATAAATGGCCTCGTTGCCAAAATTACATAGTATCCCTTTTAACGTTAAGACAACCCCTATAATGGTGCTCTTGACTGTGGTGCTGTGATGCTATGAAGCAGCCAGCAGGGTGTACTAGAGGCTATGGTATTTTATTTCTTTCACGATTAACCTTGGCCTGCCTTGCCAAATTCTGCTAATAAGATCATCTTCAACATGATAACTTATTGTTAAAAAAATAACGCAGTATCACTGATATAGAATTGGGGGCATTATGAGCACAATGTCAAGTGTTATGATAGGCAAAATGAAGGGTTATAAATCTAATACCAAAAATGTTAGAACAGTTTATTTACATCGATCTGTTGTATGGTTTGCATCAACTGCAGAATTAATCGACGTCTTCAATAATCGGTTGAAAGTGTGATTAGTCTTACATATTCACATTTCCACTGAACTGTTTGTTGATATACAAGCCTTTTTCTTGCAACAGTAAATATATTAAACAAGTAACACATTTCTCTATGACCTTGCTTAAAATTATTTACCATTCTTTCAATAGGTAATCAATACACAATGTAATAACTTTACAGTGGCCTAAAAAATGTCAATTGTCAATTGTGTCCTTCACAATATTGTAATTTGGCAGAGCGATTTGACAGACAAAAGTTTGTCCGGGGTCAGCCACAATTAATACCCATCAAGACAGGACAGTCATTAAACAAAAAAACTGTCTCTATAGACCTCTATATTGAGTTTTAGGTTTTTCTATTTAATTATCTTCTACATTTTTCTTCAGTGAACGAAGTTTCAAGTTGAGATGGGGACAGCTATCTGTATGGCCTCTTTAGTGAGCTTGATACACAGCCACCGCCTCATCCACCTTGGAATGCAGATCTCTGGGGACTCATGTGGAGCAGCTCGTAGTTGTCTAACTCCAGCAGTATGCCTGTGATCTTCCCAGCCAGACTGAGGTGCGTGATCTGGGTGAGAGATGCTCACCTCGAGAAAGGGGGAACAAAACAAACCATCATAAAGGACTTCACACTGGAGGATTGCACAATTCCAGTATGAGGCTAATAAAGTCAACTGAACAGAAGGATGCCAAACTCACCAAGCATCTGCTTCTGTTCCTGAGGACAAGCAGTTGCCAGCATGGAGGCCATCAGAGGCTCCTGGCCTTGGACATGGACAGCAGGCTGCTGCGTGGGGGCCTATGGCAGGGCAATCATATGATGCGATGGGTTCTGTACACTGCCTGGGTACTTGCAACGTTACTTGTAAAATGCTGAGGACTAGATATTCACGACTAAAGATGTGATTATAGCCAGTTATATCACTAATGCATTTTTCCAACTACAGACTGTAAATGTTATGGGATCATTTAGGTATGAGGGGCTGCGGCCACCCTCTGTCATCATCACCATTGCACTCGTGATGGTTCCAAAACTGGGAAAACTCCTTGCGAAGACGCTCATGATCCCAGTGATCGTCCTGCTTCATCTGCTCAAACTTGTATATCGGCTCCATCCGGCGCTCTCCTTTCTTCTGGGCGGCCCACATTGACCCGTCTTCCATTCAGCTCCTTCCAATTAATTTTATCCACAGCCTGAAGAGGTCAGATACATTATTGTCACTGTCTCAATGGAGTGTATGTCATTACTCACCTTCTGTGATGACTCTGTAAAATCTTTGGATCATCTGATAAATTTTGCATCAATGCAATTTCATCTTTATTGACTAGCATTGTATCGGTCTCAATTGCGCTGCCCGTGCAATCACAGATGCTATAATGGGACAGATACAACGTTGCAATCTCGATACACCTTTATGCGACAACGTGGAAGGAATTAGGAAGTGGATAGAATCTCGTTTCTTATGATTATCAGTGAAATTAATGAATTTATAAAATATTCATTACTATGTATAGCTTTGTAAAACTATAAATGACCAACCACCCAGTTTTGGAGTAGTTAGAAGGTCTATTCCCCTGCTTTTGAGAGGAGCTGGCTACTTTACTGGGAGACTTCAAGCATTTACGCGAAGCTAACGATATGCTAACTTCAATCATCTCTAAACTGCACACAGAGACATAAAAATGGTATCCATGAGTTCGTCTGACTGGGTAAGTAGATAAATGACCTAAATCTTGGCATTTCGCAGTATCCCTTTAAGTAACGCCCTACCCCCGCAAATCAGAAATGTCTTTCCGCTAAGATTGGTGCTTGAACTGTCAACCCTGGACAAGCACACTACCACTTGTGCCACAAAGGTCAAGACTTCTTGGCAGGGGGTCACATCCACTGGTCACAGACGTCAATTCAATGTCTATTCCACGTTGGTTCAATGTAATTTTATTGAAATTATGTGTAAATAACGTTGATTCAACTACTGTGTGTCCAGTGGGATCTTACATACGGGGAGCATGCTTACACTATGTTCAAAGAATGTTGCATTTATCCTATATTGCAATTGGAACAATGTTTTTACACTGTTTGCAAAATAGGGAATATTCTAGTTCTGCTTTTTTTGGATGCTACTTTTATGATTTGATGTAACCATATCAGTGCACGGAGCAGCGTCTCTAAGGTGATTATCGCTGGCCTCCTTCTGTGATACACTATTATGCATGACTAAATGCACAATGGGTTTGGGTTATTTTGGGACATGTGGATGTGCTCTGGAATGGAGGGGAATATAATAATTCTGAAGAAGGAGTATGGAAAGAACCAAAATGTACAAATGCAAGAGACAGCCATATCAAAGTTGTGGTAGGCCTACATCAACAATGCTTTATCACTGAAAGGGTATCAAGGCCGCACAAAAATGTCTTGATACCGCATTGACACTAACCTGTAAGTTGATTGCTGTTTTAAGTTTTTGCATTTTATAATAAGTCGGTTACGTACATTTTTGGGGAAAAAGTCAAGGGGTCTGAATAGTTTCCGAAGGTACTTTATCTGTAAGACCCCTCAGTCATGCAGTGAATTTCGAACACAGATTCAACCACAAAGACCAGGGACTCACACCACGCAGGACCAATTGTGCGCCGCCTGCAGTTATGGCAAATGTCTCAATTTGCTTTGGAGGCTGCATTTTTCAATACACTTTTAATTGATAACTTGGGATTTTATCACTTGACATATCAATAATATAGTGGGAAGGATCCTACTAATCAAGACTGTCTTTGAATATTTGTTTCATGAAACTACATTAAAGACTGGATGTCTAAGCAGCTCTGCTAGGGCGAGTAAAATGGTCAGAGTGAGCTGTTCTCTCATGTGTCTGGAAGGATCTAGCAAGCTAGCCAACGTTAGCCAGTTAGCTTGGGTGTTTGACTGTTGTTGTTAGGTCAGAACGCTCGGATCAACCCTACTCCTCAGCCAGAGCGTCCAGTGTGTGCTCTGAACGCTCCGAGAGCGAAACACTCTGAATTTACGAATGGAGAATCTGACAGCCCTCTGAGTTTACGAACGCCCAGAGCGCACTCGGAGCGCACTCCAGATTGAATTTACGAACACACCCGTAGTATAAAACAGCCTTTAGTCTTGAAATCTTTGGTTGTTTAGCATATGGCCTCACATGTGTGGCCTCACATGCGATTAAAGAGATGGGTGGGGCTAAGGCTTAAGAGAGTGTGAGCAATGCTGAATGGGTGTAGACAAAGAAGAGCTCTCCAGTAGGTTTACCAAAATATTCAAGGCCATTTTTCAAAAGTGAGGTTACAAGTTTATAAACTTTCAAAGCAGAATTACTTTCCCATTGTTCCTCAACTGTAGTGTATGATATACCATTTTCTAGTCTCTAATTTTATCCAATGTAAAAAACACAATTTCAAATGTTTTTACATAAGACCGAATCGAGCCGGTCGGTCACATATGGGGAATGGCAGCAGCAGCAGCACCATATTGTATGGGGATCACCTCATCCTCTAGAGGGCTACTACCAAACCAGCACTACTGTTTTACTGAGTACTTATCTCTACACATTCATTAACATTTATTCTGAAATAAAAGAAGCCAAAAAGCAAACTGTTTTATACTCCAGTTTAAAGGAATACGATTATTTTAGAGCAATGTGACTTGTATCAACACTATTTCACAATGATTAACACTGTTAACACCATTTCACAAGAATGTTTTATGAAAAAACATACCTCTTAACCAGTGGTGGAAAAAGTACTCAATTGTCATACTTGAGTAAAAGTAAAGATACCTTAATAGAAAATGACTCAAGTAAAAGTGGAAGTCACCAAGTAAAATACTATTTGAGTAAAAGTCTAAAAGAATTGGGTTTTAAATATACTTAAGTATTAAAAGTAAATGGAATTGCTAAAATGTACTTAAGTATCAAAAGTAAAAGTATACAGTGAGGGAAAAAAGTATTTGATCCCCTGCTGATTTTGTACGTTTGCCCACTGACAAAGAAATGATCAGTCTATAACTTTAATGGTAGGTTTATTTGAACAGTGAGAGACAGAATAACAAAAAAAATTCCAGAAAAATGCATGTGAAAAATGTTAGAAATGGAATTGCATTTTAATGAGGGAAATAAGTATTTGACCCCTCTGCAAAACATGACTCAGTACTTGGAGGCAAAACCCTTGTTGGCAATCACAGAGGTCAGATGTTTCTTGCAGTTGGCTACCAGGTTAGCACACATCTCAGGAGGGATTTTGTCCCACTCCTCTTTGCAGATCTTCTCCAAGTCATTAAGGTTTCGAGGCTGACGTTTGGCAACTCGAACCTTCAGCTCCCTCCACAGATTTTCTATGGGATTAAGGTCTGGAGACTGGTTAAGCCACTCCAGGACCTTAATGTGCTTCTTCTTGAGCCACTCCTTTGTTACCTTGGCTGTGTGTTTTGGGTCATTGTCATGCTGGAATACCCATCCACGACCCATTTTCAATGCCCTGGCTGAGGTTCTCACCCAAGATTTGACAGTACATGGCCCCGTCCATCGTCCCTTTGATGCAGTGAAGTTGTCCAGTCCCCTTAGCAGAAAAACACCCCCAAAGCATAATGTTTCCACCTCCATATTTTACGGTGGGGATGGTTTTCTTGGGGTTATAGGCAGCATTCCTCCTCCTCCAAACACGGCGAGTTGAGTTGATGCCAAAGAACTCCATTTTGTTCTCATCTGATCACAACACTTTCACCCAGTTGTCCTGTTCATTGGCAAACTTCAGACGGGCATGTATATGTGCTTACTTGAGCAGGGGGACCTTGCGGGCGCTGCAGGATTTCAGTCCTTCACGGCATGTTGTGTTACCAATTGTTTTCTTGGTGACTATGGTCCCAGCTGCCTTGAAATCATTGACAAGATCCTCCCGTGTAGTTCTGGGATGATTCCTCACCGTTCTCATGATCATTGCAACTCCACGAGGTGGAGCATGGAGCCCCAGGCCGAGGGAGATTGACAGTTCTTTTGTGTTTCTTCCATTTGCGAATAATCGCACCAACTGTTGTCACCTTCTCACCAAGCTGCTTGGCGATGGTCTTGTAGCCCATTCCANTTTTTTACTTAAGTACTTTACACCACTGCTCTTAACCATTCACTGTCAATCACCTCTATAGTTCAGATTAAATCATTTGGTGTGATGAACCAATAACAAAAGGGAGAAATGCAGAGAATCAATTTGACCAGAAGTATTTGGATTGTCATTATGGATACACCTATTGGATAAATGTGCAAACTCCTTTCTTGCTGTTGACAAAAAAATTGGCTAGTTTTCAGGCTTGTAGGCGGGCTTTGAGTACTCATTGGGCTAGAAATTTCAGCTTGACCTGGCAACACTGGCCGGACTATAGGAAGATAAAAAAAAAAAATGTTGCGCTGGTAATATGGGTCAGATCTTTTGACCTGGTTGGGCTAGAAACAAACCGTTTTCGCTGTAGTAATGGTGCAACCATGACATTATCGAATCTGCATTCTCTTTATTTTCTAGGGCACTCGGAAACAATGGTACATCGAAGCCTTATCATTAGCACAATTGTTATCTGGGTGAATGTTTCCTAGTCGCACATTGCTCCCAAAATAAAACTCCTGGTCTTACAGCAAAATATTTAATTGCATATGTGACCAAATTGCTCACACTTTAGAGCCCTGCATATACTAATATTTGTAATAAATATAAATGCATTTATTTTTCATGTCCATATACTGTATGTCACATATTTCACACATATGATAACATATTCAATTTTGGCAGTTTTCAAATATGTTTTCATATTTTGTTGTACATATACAGTACCAGTCAAAGGTTTGGACACACCTACTCATTCCACGGATTTTCTTTATTTTTTACTATTTTCTACATTGTAGAATAATAGTGAAGACATCAATACTATGAAATAACACACATGGAATCATGTCGTAACCAAAACAATGTAGCCACCCTTTGCCTTGATGACAGCTTTGCACACTATTGGCATTCTCTCAACCGTAAGATGGTTCTAAAGATTATCTTAATGCTACAAAGGCTCTGGGAAACTAGGCCCTTTTTGGTAATTTTTTTCATATACAAAGAAATATCAAATCCTGTCCACATAGAGTTTGTACAACAGTATATGACATCACAGACATGCTTATTTAAATCAGTGGTGGGTGTGACAAGCCTGTTATGAATGTACAATTGAAGTCGGAAGTTTACATACACTTAGGTTGGAGTCATTAAAACTCGTTTTTTAACCACGCCACAAATTTCTTGTTAACAAACTATAGTTTTGGGAAGTCTGTTAGGACATCTACTTTGTGCATGAAATAAGTAATTTTTAAAACAATTGTTTGCAGACAGATTATTTCACTTATAATTCACTGTATCACAATTCCAGTGGGTCAGAAGTTTACATACACTAAGTTGACTGTGCCTTTAAACAGCTTGGAAAATTCCAGAAAATGATGTCATGGCTTTAGAAGCTTCTGATAGGCTAATTGACATCATTTGAGTCAATTGGAGGTGTACCTGTGGATGTATTTCAAGGCCAACCAAAGTGCCTCTTTGCTTGACATCATGGGTTTATCAAAAGAAATCAGCCAAGACCTCCACACGTCTTGTTCATCCTTGGGAGCAATTTCCAAATGTCTGAAGGTGCCACGTTCATCTGTACAAACAATAGTACGCAAGTATAAACACCATGGGACCACGCAGCTGTCATACCGCTCAGGAAGGAGACGCGTTCTGTCTCCTAGAGATGAACGTACTTTGGTGCGAAAAGTGCAAATCAATCCCAGAACAACAGCAAAGGACCTTGTGAAGATGTTATATCCACAGTAAAACGAGTCCTATATCGACTTAACATGAAAGGCCGCTCCGCAAGGAAGAAGCCACTGCTCCAAAACCGCCATAAAAAAGCCAGACTGTGGTTTGCAACTGCACATGGGGACAAAGATCATTCTTTTTGGAGAAATGTCCTCTGGTCTGATGAAACAAAAATAGAACTGTTTGGCCATAATGACCATCGTTATGTTTGGAGGAAATCCTGTAGAAAATTTGTGGGCAGAACAAGGAGGTGAGCAAGGAGGCCTACAAACCTGACTCAGTTACACCAGCTCTGTCAGGAGAAAAAGGGCCAAAATTCACCCAACTTATTGTGGGAAGCTTGTGGAAGGCTAGCCAAAACGTTTAACCCAAGTTAAACAATTTTAAAGGTAATGCTACCAAATACTAATTGAGTGTATGTAAACTTCTGACCCACTGGGAATGTGATGAAAGAAATAAAAGCTGAAATAAATAATTCTCTCTGTTATTCTGAAATTTCACATTCTTAAAATAAAATGGTGATCCTAACTGACCTAAGACAGGGATTTTTTACTATAATTAAATGTCAGGAATTGTGAAAAACTGAGTTTAAATGTATTTGGCTAAGGTGTATGTAAACTTCCGATTTCAACTGTAGGTAGCTGGTGATATTTATTTCACTTAGCTAGCTAACTTCATATTAGCTAGGTATCTTGATGTATTTATTACTGTAAAAAAACATACTCCAAATGCATTTGTAGGTAGCTAATTAACAGCCATGGAGGAGGGTGAAAGGATAGCAGGCCCAGCTGTCAAAGTGAGAGAGTAGGCTATTCTGGATAGGGCAGGTACTTTTGTTTAGTTCCAGTCCTTAGAAGTGAGGAAGGAGATAATAGTAACATAATATTCAGTGCGGTGTAATTTGACTATAATGAAGTCTGTTTCTTGTGAGGTTTTTTGTCCTCAGATAAAGAGAGCTACGAAAGCCTGTCTACATATGAAGAGCAGTGGTTCTCAGTCCTGGTCCTGGGGACTCAAAGGGTTGCACATTTTTGTTTTTGCCTTAGCACTGCACAGCTTTTTTATTTTTTATTTTTTTTATTTCACCTTTATTTAACCAGGTAGGCAAGTTGAGAACAAGTTCTCATTTACAACTGTGACCTGGCCAAGATAAAGCAAAGCAGTTCAACACTTACAACAACACATAGTTACACATTGGAGTAAACAAACACACAGTCAATAATACAGTAGGGGAAAAAAAAAAAATCTATATACAATTTGTGCAAATGAGGTAGGGTAAGGAACATAAGGCAATAAATAGGCCATGGTGGCAAAGTAACTACAGTATAGCAATTTAACACTGGAATGGTAAATGTGCAGTAGATGAATGTGCAAAGTAACAATACTGGGGTGCAAAGGACCAAGATAAATAAATGACTACGGTAGGGGATGAGGTAGTTGGTTGGGCTATGTACAGGTGCAGTGACAGCTGGTGCTTAAAACTAGTGAGGGAGATAAGTGTCTCCAGTTTCAACGATTTTTGTAGTTTGTTCCAGTCATTGGCAGCAGAGAACTGGAAGGAAAGGCGGCCAAAAGAGGAATTGGCTTTGGGGGTGACCAGTGAGATATACCTGCTGGAGCGAGTGCTACGGGTGGGTGCTGCTATGGTTACCAGCGAGCTGAGATAAGGCGGGGCTTTACCTAGCAGGGACTTGTGGGTCTGGCGACGAGTATGTAGCGAGGGCCAGCCGACTAGAGCATACAGGTCGCAGTGGTGGGTGGTATAAGGGGCTTTGGTGACAAAGCGGATGGCACTGTGATAGACTGCATCCAGTTTGCTGAGTAGAGTATTGGAAGCTGTTTTGTAGATGACATCGCCGAAGTCGAGGATCGGTAGGATAGTCAGTTTTACTAGTGCAAGTTTGGCAGCATGAGTGAAGGAGGCTTTGTTGCGAAATAGAAAGCCGATTCTAGATTTAATTTTGGATTGGAGATGTTTAATGTGAGTCTAGAAGGAGAGTTTACAGTCTAGCCAGACACCTAGGTATTTGTAGTTGTCCACGTATTCTAGGTCAGAGCTGTCCAGGGTAGTGATGCTAGTCGGGCGGGCGGGTGCAGGCAGCGAACGGTTGAAAAGCATGCATTTGGTTTTACTAGCGTTTAAGAGCAGTTGGAGGCCACGGAAGGAGTGTTGTATGGCATTGAAGCTCGTTTGGAGGTTAGTTAACACAGTGTCCAAAGAAGGGCCAGAAGTATACAGAATGGTGTCGTTTGCGTAGAGGTGGATCAGAGAATCACCAGCAGCAAGAGTGACATCATTGATGTATACAGAGAAGAGAGTCGGCCCAAGAATTGAACCCTGTGGCACCCCCATAGAGACTGCCAGAGGCCCGGACAACAGGCCCT
>QNTS01000024.1:939936-951796 GCA_003317085.1 Hucho hucho
GAGGTGTATTTGGAGGGCAAGTTGGTCAGGATAATGTCTATGAGGGTGCCCATGTTTACAGATTTAGGATTGTACCTGGTGGGTTCCTTGATGATTTGTGTGAGATTGAGGGCATCTAGCTTAGATTGTAGGAGTGTTAAGCATATCCCAGGGGTGTTAAGCATATCCCAGTTTAGGTCACCTAACAGAACGAACTCTGAAGATAGATGGGGGGCAATCAATTCACATATGGTGTCCAGGGCACAGCTGGGAGCTGAGGGGGGTCTATAGCAGGTGGCAACAGTGAGAGACTTATTTCTGGAGAGATTAATTTTTAGAATTAGAAGTTCGAACTGTTTGGGCATAGATCTGGAAAGTATGACAGAACTTTGCAGGCTATCTCTGCAATAGATTGCAACTCCTCCCCCTTTGGCAGTTCTATCTTGGCGGAAAATGTTGTAGTTGGGTATGGAAATCTCAGAATTTTTGGTGGCCTTCCTAAGCCAGGATTCAGACATGGCCAGGACATCAGGGTTGGTGGAATGTGCTAAAGCAGTGAGTAAAACAAACTTAGGGAGGAGGCTTCTGATGTTAACATGCATGAAACCGAGGCTTTTACAGTTACAGAAGTCAACAAACGAGAGTGCCTGGGGCCTGGGAATTGGTGTGGTGCTGGGGGCTACTGGGCCTGGGTTTACCTCCACATCACCCGAGGAACAGAGGAGGAGCAGGATGAGGGTACGGCTAAAGGCTATCAGAACAGGACGTCTAGTGCGTTGGGAACAGAGAATAAAAGGAGCATATTTCTGGGCGTGGTAGAATAGATTCAGGGCATAATGTGCAGACAGGGGTATGGTGGGGTGCAGGTACAGTGGAGGTATGCCCAGGCACCGAGTGATGATAAGTGTGGTTGCATCTCTGGAGGTGCTGGTAATACTGGGTGAGGTCACCGCATGTGTGGGAGGTGGGACAAAGGAGGAATCTGAGGAATGTAGAGTGGGCCTAGGGGCTCCACTGTAAACTAAAACAATGATAACTATCCTAAACAACAGTAAACAGAGCATATTGACACTTGAGAGAGACATAAAGCAAGGCATAAAGCAAACACAGGTGTTGGTGGGAGAGCTAGCTAGGACAACAACGGGTAAGACCGCAACGGCTAGTCAGCTAAGACAACAACAACAGGTAAAAACTGGCGATGAATGGGCAGAGGGTTGGTTAGCAACACACAGGGCCTGAGTACGCGTCTGGGGCCGACAGATAAATAAAATAAATAAAAAAATAAACAGAATGGAGTACCGTGATTAATGAATAGTCCTGCACGCATCAGCTATGTAGCCGAGTGATCATAGGGTCCAGTGAACAGCAGTAGATGGGGCAGGGAAGCCGTGAGGTAGTCGTTACTACACCGGCACACAGGAGACATGGCGTTTAAAGTTACGAGTTAGCAGGCCGGGGTTGGTAGAACCGTCTGCTCCGATGTCCGACGGAGGCCGGTTGCAGGCAGAGCGGATGGAGTAATCGTCGGCAGACCAGTCGAGGTGGTACGACGGGGCGTCTTGTCGAGAGGGATCCAAGCCAGATGGCGAGCGAGGTATTGTTGTTGCTAGCCGGGAGATGCGCCTGGCTCGCGGCTAACAGCTAGCTAGCTGTGGAGATCAGGTGTAGTGGTCCAGGGTTTACGGCAGGGATCCGGCGTTGTGGTGGAGAAACAGTCCGATGGTGGTAGGCTGGCAAGTATTATCTGGGCTAAAAAAGGCTGGTGTCTGTGCAGTAGGTTAAAGGCCGCAAGCGGTGGCTAACAGTGACTGAATAGCTAGTAGCTGGTTAGCTCGCTAGCTCCCAATGGAATTCAGTCTAAAAAGGTCTAAAAAATAGCGGTTAGGTAACACAATGGGTGAGGCAGGTTACCGGAAGGTATATTTAATATAAAAAATGGAAAAGAGATTGAAAATAAATTTGAAATATATACAAAAAAGACGACAAAAATACAAAGTACACGATGGGACGAACAAAAACACGTCTGCACTGCTACGCCAGCTGATTCAAATGATCAACTCATCATCAAGCTTCAAGTGGTATTTTTGTATTCATTTGTGATGCTATCCTTGATATGATCCTGTTATTGCACATGTGTGCCCATGCATCTATCAATCCAATGTTATCATGATTTGTTATCAGGAATAGTATACGTTAGTAGTCCACAATGACCTGGTGATGTAATAATAAGTATAATAATTACAATGTCTTCCATATTCCTACAGATACCTTCTAACTGGAGATTCCTTCAAAATGATTGCCTACAGCTAACGTGTAGGGCACTGCAAGGTTGAGTGACCAGGGCCATCTGGGACTGCCTCCTGGATGATTTCCGGTGTGTGAAGGCTACCTGTGTCCTACATAACTTCATGAGGATGGACACGAGGACCAGGAGGGGATCTGCAGCTCGCCGCTGTGTGCCAAAGGAGAAGTCGGCTGCTCTGCTGGTGCTTGCTTTCTCTACCACATCACCGGATTCCTGCCGCAAGTTCTGGACCATTACACGGGATCATCGCAGCTTAGCTAGCTGCAACCGAGTGGCTATTGTTGGCTAACGCCTCTGTCCCGAAGCAAGCACCAGTTAGCCTTGAGCTGGCCTCGAGCTGGGCCCATCTCCAGGCCAGCCGATGAAGTTTACCAGCTAATTCTTGTGCTACAATACCTCTTTTGCCAATTGGCCTGGACCCTTTCTTGTCGACACGGAGCCTCGCCGATCCATCACGACTGGTCTGCCGACGTAATCGTCCGATGTGGTTTCAACAGGCTTTTCCGTTGCGATGTCGCCGAAGACCCATCTGCTAGCCCTGGCCCGTTAGCTTTCTGAACGCTGTGTCCCCCGCTCGCCTAGCAAAGTAGCGACTACCGAACGGCTCCCTGACTCACTTATTGCTGCTCATTGGACCCTATGATCACTCAGCTACACAGCTGATGCCTGCTGGACTGTTCATTAACACTACCTCTTTTTGTTTATCCGTTGGCCCCAGCCTCGAACTCACGTCCTGTGTGTACCTAACTGACCCTCTCTGCCCATTCATCGCCATTTACCCCTTGTTGTCTTAGCTCTCCCGACCAATACCTGTGAATGCATTATGCCTAATGTCAATATGCCTTGTCTACTGCTGTTTTGGTTAGTTCTTGTTTTATTTCAATGTAGAGCCCCCAGTCCCGCTCAACATGCCTTAGATAGCTCTTTTGTCCCACCCCCCATGCATGCGGAGACCTAACCAGGCTTAACTTCTCAGGGAGCAGCTCCCGAGGTGACGGTTTTGGAGAGCCTGGCGTGCCCAAAGTAAAATGCCTCCCATTCATGCCTCCCATGGATAGGAAACACTCTGAATTTTCCAAAACTGTTAACCATTTGTCTGTGAGTGAAACAGAACGGATATGGCAGGCAAAACCCCGAGGAATTTCTGTCCTGGAAAAAGTGATTTTGACACATTGCTCATTTGGGAACCCCTCCCTCATGAAAATGACCATATAAGGGCATATGAATGCAGTACACATCGCTTCCTTATGATGTCAGCAGCCTCGAGATGGTGTTTCCCTCCATTTTGGATGCTTTAGACCATAGAAAACGACCAAACAAGTGGGTCCCCCCTTGATGTCAACAGTACCCAGGGCGCGCGCCCGAGAAGTCGCGCAGTGTCTTATTTACCGTCTTTAGAGCTCAGTTTATATTCCGGTTGATTTATAATAGTAAATATACGTAAAAGTGTTCCTAAGGATACATTTAAAACTATGTTTGAATGTTCTTGGACAAGTTTATAGGTATAAGATGAACGAGTTCGCGTCACGTTTCAATGGACTAGTGGAGGCTGTCGTTTCTGACTATGACGCGCGAACCAAATGGAGATTTATGGATATAATACATGACTTTTTCTAACAAAAGAACCATGGATTGTCTTCGTTGGACACTTAGGATGACCTCAGCAGAAGTTCTTCAACAGGTAATTGATTTGTTTTCGCTNCAGGGCGCGCGCCCGAGAAGTCGCGCAGTGTCTTATTTACCGTCTTTAGAGCTCAGTTTATATTCCGGTTGATTTATAATAGTAAATATACGTAAAAGTGTTCCTAAGGATACATTTAAAACTATGTTTGAATGTTCTTGGACAAGTTTATAGGTATAAGATGAACGAGTTCGCGCCACGTTTCAATGGACTAGTGGAGGCTGTCGTTTCTGACTATGACGCGCGAACCAAATGGAGATTTATGGATATAATACATGACTTTTTCTAACAAAAGAACCATGGATTGTCTTCGTTGGACACTTAGGATGACCTCAGCAGAAGTTCTTCAACAGGTAATTGATTTGTTTTCGCTGTGAAATGTGTTATGTGTGTGCCACGCTGGCTAATGAATTCATGGCTATGAGAAAGTATGTGAGGCGCTGCCCTCAAACAATCAAATGTAGTGCTTTCGCCGTAAAGCCTTTTTGAAATCTGACAACGCTGTGATATTGCCAAGAAACAGAGCTTTTGATGAGTATGAAACACTTGTATATTGGTGGATTTTTAATAATTCAACTTTGGGATTTTGAATTTGGCGCTTTACATTTTACCTGGTGGTGTCGGGAGTGGGTCGCTAGCGACCCACCGCTCCCTGTCTAGTTAACTGGTGCCCCCAGAGATGCAACCTCTCTCATCGTCACTCAATGCCTAGGTTTACCTCAACTGTACTCACATCCTACCATACCCCTTGTCTGTACATTATGCCCTGAATCTATCTTTTCCTTTTGTTCTCTGTTCCCAACTCACTAGACAACCAGTTCTCATAGTCTTTAGCCGTACCCTTATTCTACTCCTCCTCTGTTCCTCTGGTGATGTAGAGGTTAACCCAGGCCCTGTAGCCCCCAGTACTACACCTATTCCCCAGGCACTCACATTTGTTGATTTCTGTGACCGTAAAAGCCTTGGTTTCATGCATGTTAACATCAGAAGCCTCCTCCCTAAGTTTGTTTTATTCACTGCTTTAGCACACTCCGCCAACCCTGATGTCCTAGCCGTATCTGAATCCTGGTTTAGGAAGGCCACCAAAAATTCAGAAATGTCCATCCCCAACTACAACATTTTCCTCCAAGATACAACTGCCAAAGGAGGCGTAGTTGCAATCTACTGCAGAGATAGCCTGCAGAGTTCTGTCATACTATCCAGGTCTGTGCCCAAACAGTTTGAGCTTCTACTTTTAAAAAGCCACCTTTCCAGAAATGTCTCACTGTTGCTGCTTGTTATAGACCCCCCTCAGCCTCAGCTGTGCCCTGGACACAATATGTGAATTGATTGCCCCCCATCTATCTTCAGAGTTCGTACTGTTAGGTGACCTAAACTGGGATATGCTTACCACCCCGGCCGTCCTACAATCTAAGCTAGATGCCCTCAATCTCACACAAATTATCAAGGAACCCACCAGGTAATTTCCCTAAATCCTTAAACATGGTCACCCTCATAGCTATCATCCTGACCAGCTTGCCCTCCAAATACACCTCTGCTGTCTTCAACCAGGATCTCAGCGATCACTGCCTCATTGCCTGCGTCCGTAATGGATCCGCCGTCAAACGGCCACCCCTCATCACTGTCAAATGCTCCCTAAAATACTTCAGGGAGCAGGCCTTTCTAATCGACCTAGCCCGGGGACCCTGGAAGGATATTGACCTCATCCCGTCAGATGCCTGGTTGTTCTTTAAAACTGCTTTCCTCACCATCTTAAATAAGCATGCCCAATTCAAAAAATGTAGAACTAAGGACAGATATAGCCCCTGGTTCACTCCTGACTTGACTGCCCTCGACCAGCACAAAAACATCCTGTGGGGTACTGGATTAGCATCAAATAGCCCCCGCAATATGCAACTTTTCAGGGAAGTTAGGAACCAATATACACAGGCAGTTAGGAAAGCAAAGGCTAGCTTTTTCAAGCAGAAATTAGCATCCTGTAGCACTAATTACCAAAATGTTTTGGGACACTGTAAAAACCACCTCCTCCCAGCTGCCCACTGCACTGAGGCTAGGAAACACTGTCACCACCGATTTGAATCTACGATAATCAAGAATTTCAATAAGCATTTTTCTACGGCAGGACATGCTTTCCACCTGTCAACCCCTACCCCGGACAACAGCTCTGCACCCCCCGCAGCAAGTTGCCCAAGCCCCCCCACGCTTCTCCTTCACCCAAATCCAGATAGCTGATGTTTTGAAAGAGCTGCAAAATCTAGACCCCCTCAAATCAGCTGGGCTAGACAATCTGGACCCTCTCTTTCCGCTGCAATTGTTGCAACCCCTGTTACTAGCCTGTTGAACCTCTTTTCCGTATCGTCTGAGATCCCTAAAGATTGGAAATGTGCCGCGGTCATCCCCCCCTTTAAAGGGGGAGACACTCTAGACCCAAACTGTTAAAGACCTATATCCATCCTGACCTGCCTTTCTAAAGTCTTCGAAAGCCAAGTTAACAAACAGTTCACCGACCATTTCGAATCCCACCGTACCTTCTCCGCTATGCAATCTGGTTTCCGAGCTGGTCATGGGTGCACCTCAGCCACGCTCAAGGTCCTAAACGATATCATAACCGCCATCGATGAGAGACATTACTGTGCAGGCTTTCGACTCTGTCAATCACCGCATTCTTATTGGCAGACTCAACAGCCTTGGTTTCTCAAATGACTGCCTCGCCTGGTTCACCAACTACTTCTCAGATAGAGTTCAGTGTGTCAAATTGGGGGCCTGTTGTCAGGACCTCTGGCAGTCTCTATGGGGGTGCCACAGGGTTCAATTCTTGGGCCGACTAATTTCTCTGTATATATCAATGATGTCACTCTTGCTGCTGGTGATTCTCTGATCCACCTCTACGCAGACGTCACCATTCTGTATACATCTGGCCCTTCTTTGGACACTGTGTTAACTAACCTCCAGATGAGCTTCAATGCCATGCCACACTCCTTCCGTGGCCTCCAACTGCTCTTAAATGCTAGTAAAACTAAATGTATGCTTTTCAACCGATCGCTGCCCGACTAGCATCACAACTCTGGACGGTTCTGACTTAGAATATGTGGACAACTACAAATACCTAGGTGTCTGGTTAGACTGTAAACTTTCCTTCCAGACTCACATTATTAAGCATCTCCAATCCAAAATGAAATATAGAATCGGCTTCCTATTTGCAACAAAGCCTCCGTTAACTCATGCTGCTAAACATACCCTCGTAAAAATGACTATCCTACCGATCCTTGACTTCGTCAAATTAGATGTAGTCTATCACAGTGCCATCCGTTTTGTCACCAAAGCCCCATATACTACCCACCACTGCGACCTGTACGCTCTCGTTGGCTGGCCCTCGCTTCATATTTCTCGTCAAACCCACTGGCTTCAGGTCATCTAAGTCTTTGCTAGGTAAAGCCCCGCCTTATCTCAGCTCACTGGTCACCATAGCAACACCCACCCGTAGCACACGCTCCAGCAGGTATATTTCACTGGTCATCCCCAAAGCCAACTCCTCATTTGGCCACCTTTCCTTCCAGTTCTCTGCTGCCAATGACTGGAACAAATTGCAAAAATCACTGAAGCTGGAGACTTATATCTCCCTCTCTAACTTTAAGCACCAGCTGTCAGAGCAGCTTACCGATCACTGTACCTGTACACAGCCCATCTGTAAATAGCCCACCCAACTACCTCATTCCCCAAATTATTTATTTTTGTTCTTTTGCACCCCAGTATCTCTACTTGCACATAATCATCTGCACATCTATCACTCCAGTGTTAATGCTAAATTGTAATTATTTTGCCACTATGGCCTATTTATCGCCGTACCGCCCTAATTTTACCACATTTGCACACACTGTATATATATTTCCTATTGTGTTATTGACTGTACGTTTGTTTATCCCATGTGTAACTCTGTGTTGTTGTTTTTGTCGCACTGCTTTGCTTTATCTTGGCCAGGTCGCAGTTGTAAATGAGAACTTGTTCTCAACTGGCCTACCTGATTAAATAAAGGTGAAATAAAAAATAAGAAATTTCCAGGAATGGGGTCAAAGATGCAGAAGTTTTTGACGATTTTGTCAAGGCGATTCCCGCAAAGTGCGCAGGGAGCATCTGCACCCCCCTTTGGGGAATTGTGGGTCAAAAGGCCAAGAGGAAAAGCCAAGCTTTGGTTGTGCTGGTGAGAATGTGCCTTGTTACTGTGGGCCGAATGACCAAGAGGAAAAGACTGAGAGACCTCTAAGAGAGGTGAAGTCTGAAATCTTGTGTCGTCTACATTCCTTCGTTCCCTGAGCTCCGGTTGTGAGCTAGGTTGCTCGGTTGGGTAGTCCTGCGATAGAGCGTGACTGTTCTGGAGTTCCTCCACATGGCACTTAAGGGTGGTATTCTGCTGCATCGCCTAGGGTATTTATTTTTGACACGTGAGTGTCGCACTTGCTCCGTTCTGCCTCATATTTAGCGGTCATCGTTTGCAGGGAGAGGTCTCGAGTGCGGAGCGAGATTAAGTGATGCGATGTTCTCCTTTTGCTTAGAGGTCACGTTTTCCAACTTTCTCATCGTTCATTAAATCAGCAACTTCAAGACGTTCCGCTGTTTTGTCACCCAGCTTGGTCATTGTGTTCATTAACTGATCGTCTTTGGTCTGCAGCTTTTGGAATAGAACATTATTGCTTTGTGGTTTATTTCAAAACTGTTTGCAGGGCATCAAGATGCTTGCTCCTGTTTTTAGTTAGCTCGTCAGATTCATCTTGTTTTGCATGGACTTCATCACATTTATTTTTGCCTAAAACGAGTTGTGCCTGTAGAATATGGACTTGGTCAAGAGTTTATTCACGTTCTTTGTCATGAGTGTTAGCCAGATCTTTCAATTGATCTGTTCTCAAACGCAGTTCATTGGCTAGCAGCATCTTTTTTGTCTTTTATCATTATCTTCCTTTTTCCCTCCACCTGTCCCTTCAACTCCACAGCTTCCTGCTTGTGCCTCTGCTGGGCACTGAGGAATTGGACCACTGTCCATCTCTGCTGGTGGGTATAGGGCTAAACTGGAGAGAACCTTCACAATGCCTGTGCCTGATGGTCTATTTTGGAGAGCATCTACAGTTTTTTTAGCTTATGGCATCGAAATCGAAAATTTTCACCCCCTCTGCATAGTTAGGATTTGCATCGCTGCTGAGGTCTGCGATCAATCTTTCCGTGGGTGAGGGTTCACTTATTAGCAGGGGGAATGGGTGGCAACACATCTGATAGCTTGCTCATTATTATGATGTTCAGTTATTTTAATTTATGTGAAGTTAGGGTTTTGAGTTGGAAGCTGCAAAAACGATTTAAATCAGTTTATAGACGTCAATGAATCATCAATACTGGATCAGTAATGTGGGAGTTGGCACTATTGAGCTTCCAAAATCTAATTTAACTACTTAGGGAGCACCGGTGCGCTAGCGGGCCACTCCTGACACGACCCGGGGAAATGTAAGGTGCCAAATTCAAAATCCAAAAGTTGAATTATTAAACATTCATCAATATACAAGTGTTGCATAGTCATCAAAAGCTCTGCTTCTTGGCAATATCACAGCGTTATCAGATTTCAAAAAGACTTTACGGCAAAAGCACAACATTTGATTGTTTGAGGATAGCACCTCCAATATTTATGCATTAGCATGAATTCATATCCAGCGCGGGTCACACAAAAATATCACTTACCTTTCGAAGAACTTCTGCTGAGGGCTTCCCAAGTGTCCAATGAAGACATCCATGGTTCTTTTGTTAGAAAAAGTCATTTATTATATCCATAAATCTCTGTTTGGTTGGCGCGTTATGATCAGAAAATCCACCGTTGAGTCGCCCATTGAACCGTGAAGAGAACACGTTCAAATTATACCTATAAACTTTCTACAAACAAATCAAACATAATTTTTTATGTATCCTTTTATGTTTATTTACTGTAATATTTAAACCGGACGATAACGTGAACAATAGGAAAGGAAAATAAACTGGTCCGCGCTCACAATCTCACGCGCGTCAATCGTTGTAAACAAAAGTGGTCCCCTGACTACTTCCTCTTCCTATCCGTTCTGCTCACTGCTACAGCTTCCAGGCTTTGTATAAAGCCTGTTGACATCTAGTGGAAGCCATAGGTACTGCAGTCTCAGTCCTAGGTAAAATACAAATGAATAGGAACAATGGAGAAGGTCATTTACAAAAAAAACTGCAAATCCGCATGGATTTTCCTCTGATTTTCGAGTGCTATATCAGTTCTGTCATACTCACATACATTATTTTAACACTCTTAGAAACTTCAGAGTGTTTCCTATCCAATAGTACTTATGTGCATATCCTATTTTCTGGGCCTGGTCTCACATCTCCACAGAGGAACTCCGAAGCTCTGTCAGAGTGACCATCGGGTTCTTGGTCACCTCCTTGACCAAGGCCCTTCTTCCACGATTGCTCAGTTTGGCTGGGTGGCCAGCTCTAGAAAAGGTCTTGGTGGTTCCAAGCTTAGCAGCTTTAAAGGGATGGCTTAAGATACATGTATTGAAAAACCTATTGACTGATAAGTCCACAAGAAAACCTGTTGGCCTGCAAGTGGGAGGGTTTTCAGCGGTTGAATGAAAATGTATTCAGAGCACACAAGGTAGCCACATCTGCAGAGCGCATTACGCTACTGAATTAGGTAAGTCTAAATACAAAATACTGAGAAGTGCATATGAAAGGCGTGTGTAGGAAAGGTGTAAAAGTCTGAATTGGCCCCTAAGTGAATTATTCCAATTTAACTTTTGAGATGGTGCACTTTATGAGTACTTAGTATCAGATACAGTAAATGGCCTAAGCTTTGTTTTACAACTAGGGTGAGGTAAATTTTTGCATTGAATTACAGTTAAAACACATTACTTTCTTGCTGGGAGTGTCTATGTTGTGCCAGTTTTTCCAAATTTTGGCCAATTTTGTGTAACATTAATTAGCCCCATAACTCTTCAACTCTTAATTGCAGTGTGACAATGATGCAGCCCTTACATGATTTTATTGTAACATTTGACAGCTATGCTATTATCACTTTTGTATTGTCAATATTGTCATTGATTCGAATGAAAAGCAAAAACACAAATGTGAACTCAGGTTAATGCCAGCTGTGCGGAACTTAATTATTAGGCCTCTTACGCCATTGTGCTGATGCAGTATTCTCTTCGCCATCAGTACAGAAGTAAAATATTTGGAAACACAGGCCTATGCAAAACAAGGAGCACTGAATAAAAGGTATTAGACTGTGAATATTACAGTGAGTTGTTTTCTCATAAGTGCACATGATAGATCTTTATTTGACCTGTAACATTTGAACCTGCCATATATCCTGCCAATATGTCATATACATGGGAATTATGTCATGGTTGATTGCAAAGAGCCCAGCAGGGTTGTAAAGACATTTTTATGTATTCTATTGTCTTAAAAAGTGGTCCCATTTGTTCGTACTAAATTATTTTGTACAAGCCAACACAAACAGAAGCATATGAAGAGACCCAAAAAGCTCCCTAACACACACACTCTAGCTTGTTAGGGAGTGGCAGCTGAGGGGTCGGTTTTGGAGAGTCTGGCGTGCCCAAAGTAAAATGCTTGCCACCCAGGCTCAGAAACTAAGATATGGACATAATTAGTACTATTGGATAGGAAACACTCTGAGGTTTCCAAAAGTGTTATCATTTTGTCTGTGAGTGTAAGAGAAGTCATTTGGCAGGCAAAAAACTGAGATTTTTCCATCCGGAAATGTCATTCCTTTTGGCTTATAGCTCACTTTGAGCCTTTGCCTATAAAAAACTATTTATACCAGGACACTGGATGTAGTACCTACGGATTCCACTAGATGTCAGCAGTGTATAGGCAAAGTT
>QNTS01000024.1:952377-983939 GCA_003317085.1 Hucho hucho
TCGTTGTCCCAATTGATTAACTTTTTTTATAATGTGTTAGATAATTTAACAAAGTCATTTTACTAGCATTAGATTGAATCGTCCGTCTCATTTTTAATTCAGCCTAAACATGTGAAAGTTGGTTTGGTGTTGTAAAGGATCCTGTGTGTAGCGGAGTCAGGCACAGGACAGCAGATATGAGTAATCAACGTATTTACGCAACAATATAACAATTACAACTCAATAATTCTGAGCCCACAATAACGGACCGTGTTACCAAACAAACAATCACTCACAACCAAACATGGGGGAACAGAGGGTTGTGTCCGCCTCAGCCGACCACTACAGTCGCACCGGTCCCCCTTCAGCAGTGAGGTAATTGGAGCCGCTACCTGACAAAAGCCCCGGATAAACCTCCGGTAGTAGTTGGCAAACCCTAGGAACCGCTGCACTTCCTTGGTGGGAGTCGGCCAATTACGCACGGCTGAAATGCGGTCGTCACTCTCCATCTCCACCCCTGAGGTGGAAATGCGGTACCCTAGGAAGGAGACGGACTGTTGGAAGAACAGACATTTCTCAGCCTTGACGTACAGGTCATGTTCCAACAGTCGACCACCCTGCGCACCAGGGACACATGCTCAGCGTGTGTAGCGGAGTATATCAGAATGACGTCGATATACACCACTAGACCCTGCCCGTGCAGGTCCCGGAAAATCTCGTCAACAAAGGCCTGAAAGACTGATGGAGCATTCATCAACCCGTACGGCATGACGAGGTACTCATAGTGCCCGGAGGTGGTACTAAATGCCGTCTTCCACTCGTCCCCCTCCCGGATATGCACCAGGTTGTAAGCACTCCTGAGATCCAATTTTGTGAAGAAGCGCACCCCGTGCATTGACTCGATCGCACTGGCAATGTGAGGCAGCGGGTAGCTGTACCTCACAGTGATCTGATTGATACCCCGATAGTCAATACACGGGCGCAGACCTCCATCCTTCTTCTTGACAAAAAATAAACTTGAGGAGGCAGGTGAAGTGGAGGGCCGAATGTATCCCTGCCTCAGGGATTCGGAGACATATGTTTCCTGGGACTGAGGATACACGTGACTCCTGGGAAGTGCTGCGTCTACCAGGAGATTTATCGCACAATCCCCCCGTCAATGGGGGGGTAATTTAGTCACCCTCTTCTTACAGAAGGCGAGAGCCAAATCGGCATATTCTGAGGGAATGCGCACAGTGGAGACCTGGTCTGGACTTTCCATCGTCGTCGCACCGATGGAAAACCCTACACACCTCCCTGAGCACTTGCGTGACCACCCCTTGAGAGCCCTCTGTTGCCACGAAATAGTAGGGTCATGACAGGCCAACCAGGGTAGACCCAGCACCACGGGAAACACAGGAGAATCAATAAGGAAGAGACTTATTCTCTCCCTGTGACCCTCCTGCGTAACCATGCCTAGTGGAGCGGTAGCCTCCCTAATCAGCCCCAAACTTAAGGGTCGACTATCTAGGGCGTGCACAGGGAAGGGTACATCCACAGGAACAATGGGGATCCCTAAACTATGGGCAAATGAACGGTCAATAAAATTCCCAGCTGCGCCTGAATATACGAGCGCCTTATGCTGGGAATGCAGGGAAAACTCAGGAAATTTTATAAACACATACATGTGCGCAACAGGGGGCTCTGGGTGAGCCTGGTGCCGACTCACCTGGGGTGACACGATAGTGCCCTGCCTGCTGCCTCGACTCCCTGAGGAACCCCCCCAGCACCGACCAGCAGTGTGCCCTCTATGGCCACAAATGGTGCAGGGAATGGCCCCTCCTCTGGTCGCCCTAAGCGCAGCACCCCCCAGCTCCATGGGCGGAGGTGCTGGGAGATGGAACTGACAGACCCTGATCCAGACGTCCGCGGGTAGCCAGCAGATTGTCCAGCCGGATGGACAGGTCCACCAGCTGGTCCAACGTGAGGGTGGTGTCTCGGCAGGCCAACTCCCGACGGACGTCCTCGCGCAGACTGCACCGATAGTGATCGATCAGGGCCCTGTCGTTCCATCCCGCGCTGGTGGCCAGGGTCCTGAAGTCCAAAGCAAAATTCTGCGTGCTCCTCGTCCCCTGCCTCAGATGGAACAGACGTTCCAAAGCGGCGGGTGAACTCTGCGTAATGGTCCAACGCCGCGTCTCCTTCACTCCATACAGCGTTGGCCCATTCCAGGGCTTTGGACGGTCGCCAGGTAGAGTTCCAGCTGGAGTAAGAACCCCTGGCATCCGGCAGCCGTTCCATCATACTCCCTCAGGAGTGAGAACCGAATCCCCCTGGAACCGGGTGAAGGAGGGGTGTACAGTGGGACCTGCTGTAGTGGGGCTGGTGGAGGCGCTGGAAAACGTTCTCTCTCCATTCGGTCCATCGTCTGCAGCACGCGATCCATGACGGTGCCCAGATGTTGTAACATGGTCGCGTGCTGATGGACACGTTCCTCTACCGCCACAGGGAGGGCGTCTACTCCTGCTGACTCCATAGTCGGGTGAGGGATTCTGTAAAGGATCCTGTATGTAGCTGGTGTAGCGGAGTCAGGCGCAGGACAGCAGATATGAGTAATCAACGTATTTACTCAACAATATAACAAGTACAACTCAATAATTCCGAGCCCACAATAACAGACCATGTTACCAAACAAACAATCACTCACAATCAAACAAACATGGGGGAACAGAGGGTTAAATAATGAACAAGTAATTGTGGGATTGAAACCAGGTGTGTAAAACAAGACAAAAACATTGGAAAAATGAAAAGTGGATCGGCGATGGCTAGAAAACCGATGACGTCGACCGCCGAACACCGCCCGAGCAAGGAGAGGGACCGACTTCGGTGGAAGCCGTGACAGGTGTCTCAAAATTAAATGGTTCAAGAGTTACTGTTGGTGAGTTATTTTATGCACATTTATGCGAATTTGTATAGTTATAGTTGATAAAAGTTTTGAAGATTTGGAAGTTCAGGATAGCTTGAACATGTGAAAGTTTGACCTTTTAGATCCCAATATAATTCTAGATTGCTGCTGTAGATTACTGAGAATCTTTAAGATAAAGCTCAATTTCTCACACATTTCAAACAAACAGACATAGCTCAAAACAAAGAACAAATTACAATTACAAGTTAACTTAGCTTTAAAGAGCACAACCTCTTCTTTAATATGACACCACAATTCATGGAAACGTAGGCTCCCCTCTCGGGTGTGCTCTCCCTCTCCCTTTTCCTCCTCCTCTAATTCCTCCTCTCCATGTTCCTCTTCCTTTCTATATTTCTTTCCCTCCACTCTCCTCTTCATTCTCCTCTTTCTCTCTCCCTCCACTCCTCCCTCCTCTTCACTCCACAGCTGTGCCCTGGACACCATCTTCAGAACTTGTGCTGCTAGGTGACCTAAACTGGGACATGCTTAACACCCAGCCATCCTACAATCTAAGCTTGATGCCCTCAGTCTCACACAAATGATCAATGAATCCACCAGGTACAACCTCAAATCCGTTAACACGGGCACCCTCATAGAGACGTACGTCTCTGCATCCTAACCAACTTGCCCTCCAAATACACATCTGCTGTTTTCAACCAAGATCTCAGCGTTCACTGCCGCATTGCCTGCATTAGTAATGGGTCTGCGGTCAAACGACCACCCCTCATCACTGTCAAACGCTCCCTAAAACACATCAGCAAGCAGGCCTTTCTAGTCAACCTGGCCCGGGTATCCTGGAAGGATATTGACCTCATCCCGTCAGGAAAGGATGCCTGGTCATTCTTTAAAAGTGCTCTCACTGTATATAGACTTTTTTTCTTTTTCTTCTACTGTATTATTGACAGTATTATTATTATTGTTTATTCCATGTGTAACTCTTTGTTGTTGTATGTGTTGAACTGCTGTGCTTTATCTTGGCCAGGTCGCAGTTTTAAATGAGAACTTGTTCTCAACTAGCCTAACTGGTTAAATAAAGGTGAAATAAAAAAAAATGTAATTAAAAAATAAATCTCCTTCCTGTTCGACCTGACGGTGTCACAGGCCCCTGTACTTTTGGAGAGCAGATGCTGGAAGAGTGTGGGACTGCTGTACCAATTGTCCACATACAAAGTGTGTCCCTTGCTGAGATGAGGAGCCAGCGTGGTCATCACTGTGGACCTCCCTGGACACCCCAAGCCCCTCAATGTTGGATGTCAGTGGTGGACCCTCTGTAGACTATAATGTCCTTGACAAATCCTGTCTTCACGTCGCACATAACATAGACCTTGACCCCAAACCTGTGCCTTTTGGAGGGAATATATTGACGGAACGCCAGCCTACCCTTCCATAACATCAGGGACTCATCAATGCATAGGTCCTTGTATGGCAGAAAGACCCGACCAAATGCTGATGTCAGGCTGGTAAGAACATTTCTTATTTTGTGTAACGGGTCATATAGGTTGACAATAGCATTGTTGAAGAAATTCAGGCATCGCAACAGAACTAAGAAGTGGTCTTGGGAAAAGAGGGTGGCAAAGAAGGGAGTTGCAAACATAGGATCTGTGCTCCAGTATTCTCTTAGGGAGTTCTTCTTTACTATTCCCATAAGAAGGACTGTCACCAGGAAGGTATACATTTCACTAATTGTGGTTGTCACTCGTTTAGCAAATTTCCCCTTCACTCCTGGCTCTCTCTTCTCCTGTAGCTCCAAGGCATAGCAATTGGTCTCCTGTACTATGTCTCCCACCAGCTCCTCTGTCAGGAACAGCTTGAAGCACTCTGTCTCAGAGGGAAATGGCAAGGGGCTTTGCACTCAAGACCGGAACTCATCAAAGCAAACAGCAGGGCCAGGAGGGGTGAAATGGTTGACGGCCTTCCAGTTACCACAGACCTCCTGTACTTCATCCACTGTCGGTCTGCCTCCGTCACCACCAGCATCTTCAAAGGGACCTGGGACTTTGTCAGTGAACAAGGGGTCCTCAGATTCAGGGTTCTCAATGGCTACAAGATTGGAGGGCAGCTCCTCACTGTCAGAATCTGATACCTCTTTCATACTCCGACTCATTGTCAGAATTGTAAAAAATCTCCAGAATTTCCACATTTGTGAGTTGTCTCCTTTTGAAAGACATTGCTAATGCTACAGCTTAGCTCACTAGCTACATACATAAACAACAACACTGAATGGCTCAGAGTGGGAGTGAGGTTACATGATTGACTGCCGGCACGCGCCACTTGTATCAATAAATCACTATCAGAAAATGTTTCGTGTGGTAATTGTTTATATATTTACTGTTTTATTCACGTTTTCAATTAAGGGTGACAAATCATGCGTTCCGATTCTTGCATAGATTGTAACAGGCACTTATGTGTGTAAAATACTTTTTTGAAGGTTGTACTGATTGAGCTAAGCTAATTCCAGCTGTGTGTAGCGATGTTTGTTGACATACAATGCGTTCTGGGTTTCACGTAATTGTCTGTTGGACCAAAGATGTTATAACAAAATGAGGTGAGTAAGGGTTCACTCATTTTTTGAGGACTTCCAGAAATTAATGGTGGGATGTGAATGATGGTAGATGACACCCCCTCTTGAACATGCATACTATAAACAGACCAAACTCATATTGTCTCCTCTTATTATCTTTGGTTTCTGTGAGGAAAAAAAGCATAGCAGCGTGCAGAAACTACCCATCGTCGGATTACTTTCAATTTCTAGAGAATATTTTACTGAATTATTTTGATCAATGGTGAGCTCACCCGTGATGTGATTAATTATAAATTGGGGTGTCCAGGGAGGTCCACAGTGATGACCACGCTGGCTCCTCATCTCAGCAAGGGACACACTTTGTATGTGGACAATTGGTACAGCAGTCCCACACTCTTCCAGCATCTGCTCTCCAAAAGTACAGGGGCCTGTGGCACCGATTACTTTCAACTTCCGGAAATTAATGGTGGGATGTGAATGATGGTAGATGACACCCCCTCTTGAACATGCATACTATAAACAGACCAAACTCATATTGTCTCCTCTTATTATCTTTGGTTTCTGTGAGGAAAAAAAAGCATAGCAGCGTGCAGAAACTACCCATCGTCGGATTACTTTCAATTTCTAGAGAATATTTTACTGAATTATTTTGATCAATGGTGAGCTCACCCGTGATGTGATTAATTATAAATTGTCATTTCTATTAGCTAATTCATGTTGTAGTTTCTCAGCGAGAGTTATACAAATATGTCTGCTTGTGTTTCATCAATGTCAGAGATCTCTGTGTAGCAGGTAGGCAGAGTCAGGCGCAGGACAACGGAGATGAGTAATCACGTAACTTTACTCAAGGTACAAACTACCAAAATAGTAGTGAAATCCAAGCTCACAATAACAAGAACATCTAACAAAGAACAAACACGCACAAAACCATGAGGGAAACAGAGGGTTTAAATAAGGAACATATAATTATGGGATAAAAACCAGGTGTGTATAATGAAGACAAAAAACACAGAAAATGAAAAGTAGATCGGCGGTAGCTAGAAAACCAGTGACCGGGAAAGGACAAATGTATCCTACATTTTTCTGGTTTGGATGATTGTGTTATGCTGTAGATACTCTGTGCATGTCTGAACATTGCATCCAAAAATAAACTGCTCACATTCTGGACATAAAAAAAAGTGTGGCCAGCTCAAATGCTGATTGTTGCATCACACCGGTTTGATCGTAAACTACAGAGACCACTGTAGAATGATCACAGCCTTGTGTTGGTACGTGTGAAAAGGTTAAACAATTAAATTTGCTTTTACAAGCGCATTGGTGTCAACGCCCACATTACTGACCCAGTATTGTTGGAAGTTCCACCTTCAAAATGCCAGTAATTGTTTTGGGAATAATTCAGGTTACACTGCATGATATCATTTTAAACTTTGCTACATTAACTTAGATAAAGCAACGCTTTCAGATTAATTAAAATTTAATTCCCAAATAGCCTATACAGGTTTGATTTATCATTAACATTGATTAATCAATTAACTACTTAGGGAGAAACAGGGCGCTAGTGGGCTGTTCCCGACACTACCCGGTGAAATGTAAGGCGCCAAATTCGAAATCCAAAAGTCATCATCAATATACAAGTGTTGCATAGTCATCAAAAGCTCTGATTCTTGGCAATATCACAGCGTTGTCAGATTTCAAAAAGGCTTTACGGCGAAAGCACAACATTTGATTGTTTGAGGATAGCACATCTAACATTTATGAATTAGCATAAATTCATAACCAGCGCGGGTCACACAAAACCCATATAAGAGCTAAAATAAATCACTTACCTTTGGAAGAACTTCTGCTGAGGGCATCCCAAGTGTCCAATGAAGACATCCAATGGTTCTTTTGTTAGAAAAAGTCATTTATTATATCCATAAATCTCTGTTTGGTTGGTGCGCTATGTTCAGAAAATCCACCGTCGAGTCGCCCATTGAACCGCGAAGAGAACGCGTTCAAATTATACCTATCAACTTTGTCCAAACAAATCAAACATTTTTTATGTATCCTTTTATGTATATGTACTATAATATTTCAACCGGATTATAGCCTGAACGATAGGAAAGGAAAAAAACACAGTGCGCGAGATCGTGAACGCATGTCATTCTATGGAGTTCCGGGGTCCACGTCTAAATTCTTCTTCTATTCGCTTCTAATTCAACCTAAGGTCATGAAACCCTGTCTAAAGACTGTTGACATCCAGTGGAAGCCATAGGTACTGCAGTCTAGGTCCTAGATAACGTTGAATACAATAGGCAGCCAGGAGAAAAAGGTAATCTACAAAAAAAACTGCAAATCCGGATGGATTTTCCTCTGGTTTTCGCCTGCTATATCAGTTCTGTTATACTGTTAGACATTATTTTAACAGTTTTAGAAACTTCAGTGTTTCCTATCCAATAGTACTAATTATGTGCATATCCTAGTTTCCGGGCCTGAGTGGCAGGTATTTTACTTTGGGCACGCCAGACTCTCCAAAACGAACACCTCAGCTGATGATGCCTAAAGAGTTAACTTCTTAGGGAGCGGCTCCCGAGGTGACGGTTTTGGAGAGTCTGGCGTGCCCAAAGTAAAATGCCTCCCACTCAGGCCCAGAAAATAGGATATGCACATAATTAGTACTATTGGATAGGAAACACTCTGAAGTTTCTAAGAGTGTTAAAATATTGTCTGTGAGTATAACAGAACGGATATAGCAGGCGAAAACCCGAGGAATTTCTGTCCTGGAAAAAGTGTTTTTGACACATTGCCTCATTTTGAACCCCTCCCTATTGAAAAAAGCCATTTCTGGGAGTAAGATGCAGTAACTATTGCTTCCACTGGATGTCAACAGTCTCTAGACAGTGTTTGNATTATAGTAAATATACATAAAAGTGTTCCTAAGGATACATTATCAATGATGTTTGATTGTTCTTGGACAAGTGTATAGGTTTTGTGTGAACCGCAATGGTTTATGAATTTATGCTAATGGTTAAAATATTGGAGGTGCTACCCTCAAACAATCAAATGTTGTGCTTTCGCCGTAAAGCCTTTTTGAAATCTGACAACGCTGTGATATTGCCAAGAAGCAGAGCTTTTGATGACTATGAAACACTTGTATATTGATGAATGTTTAATAATTCAACTTTTGGATTTTGAATCTGGCGCCTTACATTTCACCCGGGTAGTGTCGGGAGCGCCCCACTGCTCCCTAAGTAGTTAACAAGCGACCTTATTGGTCAAAAACTTAAACTTAAAAGTAAACCAACTTATTCACTTACACATTAAAGAAATATTTCTTCAAAAGAAATGCATTAACAATATTACAATTAAGGATCAATTCAATCACCTGTTAAAATCTAATAATTAATTAATTATAACAAATAACTCAATACTTGGTTCTAACAAAGGTATTACACATGGAACTGTGTGATGACGACCATGCCTCAGGTTCAAACTGCTTCATAAGGCTCTTATTTTCTCCACTTCCTGTCTGACTGACGTGCCCAAAGTAAACTGCCTGTTACTCAGGCCCAGAAGCCAGGCCATGCATATAATTGGCATAATTGGATAGAAAACACTTTGAAGTTTGTAGAAATTTTAAAATAATTTATGAGACTATAACACAATAGATATGGTAGGAGAAAATCCAAAGAAAAACCAACCGGAATTTTCTTTTTTTTGAGATCCAATGCTCTTCCATTAGAACGTTTAGGGACAATGTTAAATCCAGATCCCAGATTGCAATTCCTATGGCTTCCACTAGATGTCAACAGTCTTTTTTCAAGGTTTCAGGCTTGTTTCTTCCCAAACGAGGAAGAATTCGGAATTTTGATACAGGAACCCCAAAGTCGGAAATCAGTCTGTGCGCGCAAGATGAATATCGCTTTTCTATTGAACATACTTCTTTGCGTATTAAATATTATAGTTTAATTACATTTTAGGGTACCCGAGGATTAAATAGAAACGTAGTTTGACTTGTTTTAGCAAAGTTTAGCGGTAGATTTTTGGATTCCTTTCTCTGCATGTTGAACGAGTGGATTACTCAAATCGATGACGCCAACTAAACTGACTTTTGGGATATAAAGAAGGATTTTATCTAACAAGTCGACCATGCATGTTGTAGCTGGGACCCTTTGGATTGCAAATCAGAGGAAGATTTTCAAAAAGTAAGTGAATATTTTAATCGCTATTTTATGAAGCCTGTGCTGGTTGAAAAATATTTTGGATGTGGGGCGCTGTCCTCAAACAATCACATGGCATGCTTTCGCTGTAAAGGCTGTTGTAAATCGGACAATGCAGTTAGATTAACAATAATTTGAGTATTTAACCGCTATAAGATACTTGTATGTACCAAAATGTTTAATATCCATAATTTTTATGATTATTTCTTTGAATTGCGTGCTCTCCAATTTCACCGGAAGTTGTCCACAGGTGTCCCGCTAGCGGGACTCCTGTCCCAGAGAGGTTATGGTTTGGTCTACATGTCTTTTAGCTCGTATCAATAGCTGAAGTTGTAATTTACAGTGCATGGAGAATGGTGTTATTTCAATTGGAAAAAATATAGTAGATGCTTTTTCCACTTGGAACTGGTAGGTTCGCTAAACTTTATTAATGGTTTCCTCACGCATAAATGTGGATGAATTATTAGGGAATGAAGTCAAGGTCAGAATACAGCGTATCTGTAGACACACCTCCGCCACACCTTCATTTATTTAATCTCCACCCCAAACTAATAGTGGGTGAATAGCATTCTATACTCATGCTTAAATTCAAGGTCAGAATGCGCATATAGTGAAGTACATAAAAAGGGAATTACGTTCCCTTTATGTGTGCTTAACTCATGTGTTACTGTAGAGATATCCTTAATAGAAAAAACAAGCTTAGAGAAATATTAACAGATTCACAAAAATGGCAGAGCAATGAACCCAAACTTTAAACATACAATCCAGTTATGCAAAACAATTAAGTCAAAGTTTAGCTCACATCTACAGTACGCAAATACAATTTTGCAAAAAAAAGTAGGAATGTTGAAATATTTCATAAGCAGGCCTCACAGTATTATCTGTCCATATCACATCTTGTCAATCATAAAATATTCTGGCACATTCTGACCAAATAGTCCTCCATTACTTTTCAAGTTATTAGCTTTTTGTTATTTACTTGTCTTGGTGTCTTATCTGTGGTTTATGTAAAATAGTCCTCTTGGCTCATGGATATGAGTCATTCCTATATATTCATTTGTTGTCTTGATGATGACAGCTTCAGAATGTTCTGGAATAAACACTGAGGGTGTGAGGGAGCTGTGTAGATGTGTATTTTTGACATCACTAGTACAATGTGGTAAAGCAAGACATCAGAGGACTGCGAATCTGGCACATTATAGTATATATTAAAAAGAGCTGAGGCCAGATCTACACTGCATAAAGCTGCCAAGTGATGGAGACTATCAGTCTGGTCTCTTCTGCTGACTCCCAACGTTTTCGCTTGTACTAAATAACAACCTGTCATCCATTGACTGATTGTTTGTTATTATTTTTTTTTACACCTGTTTGTCTTTGTCCTGGAGACAATGAGGCAAAGAACTCTGAGAAATTGCTGTCCCTTTCCCATTCGCAGCCCTTCTCCTCTCCAAATGACTGTGTCCGGTCTTAGAAGTTGGATGGTCGGATCATCATGGCTGTCGAACTAAGTGAATAACTCGGTCCCCGAAAGTGATGCCACTTGATGCCGTTCAGCTTGCGGATGTTGTGGCCCACGGTGTAGTAAATGCCGTTGAGGTTGGACAAGCCACAAGCGTCAAACCACCAACCTAAAGAACAGAAAGAGTGGTTGGGTTATAGCAGGATGGACTCAGGGAGTTATGTCTTTGCGTTAGCAAAATGGTTACAGCAATTAAAGTGAAACCGACACTTGTGAATAGCTTGCCACACAGTCCTTTATTAATATTTTTTTCCCCTTTTCCAACCAAATTCTTTCTCTCTCACCAAATGTGGTGTTTTGACTCATGGTAGTGTTGTGCTAACCTGCTGTGCATACGGTTCTTATTCCATTTCAAAGCAAACATGGATCCTGCTATGAGAACCACACTCGGGCCTCAGAGATACTGCAAATTCATCTCTGATTAATCTAATATCACTTCACTGCTGTTTGCTTTGGATGGCATGAGTCAAGAGGTTGTATCCATAAGTGGTTTGATTATGGATGACTATACAAACTGTTTCAAACATTTTGAAAGAGGTTCCAGCTGTGCTGGAGCAATTAACTTAAACAACTTTCAGAATCAATCAAAGTTTTAGTATTAAAAAGCTATTTATCTTGGAGTTTCCCTCTCTCCTCAGATCTAGAATAAATATACTTGATTGGGGACTATGTATGACTGAGGGAATGGTTTGAGGCGGGATGTGTTTTACATAGCACTTAGGAGATAGGAGCTGGAATGCTTGTATCTGGTGAAGATCACAGAAATTGCGTTAATGCTTTGTCTTGTTGTCTTTAGCTCTGGGCCTAGAGTCAAGACCCACTGGGAAAAAACTGATTGAATCAACGTTGTTTCCATGTCATTTAAACCCCAAAATATATATGGGATGAAGTTGAATCAATGTGGAAAGATGATTGGATTTGCAATAATTCATCAACGTAAGAGAACTTTTAACCTAAATCCAATGACAGGGTGAACTTTTTGGTTGATTTCACATTGAATTGAAGTTAGTTGACAACTCAACCCAAATTAAATTAAAACTAGATGTTGAAATGACGTCTGTGCCCAGTGGGGAGTCAAGAAGAGCGTAAGCCATTCAGATTGAAACTGCTGTAGGGAGTACAATGAGTTTATCATTGTGTTACTGTCACGTCCTGGCCATAGATAGCCCTTTTGGCTGCTCTATGGTGGTTTTGGTCAGGACGTGATCAGGGGTGTGTTTTTGTTCTATGTTTGTATTTCTATGTTGGTTGGTTTGGGTTCCCAATTAGAGGCAGCTGTTAGTCGTTGTCTCTAATTGGGAATCCTATTTAGGTTGTTCAGTCCCCCACCTGTGTTGTGGGATATTATATTATGTTTGCACCTGTGTGATGGTTGTTGTGTATGTTCTTTTGTTTTGGTGAGTTCCAACCAATAAATATGTTTCACTCAACCCTGCACGCTGCGCCTTGGTCCACTTCTGTACAAGATCGTGACAGTTACACAAAAAGCACAGGAATCTCAGAGTAAAATACAATGATCTGTGACCCTTTCAATCACTATTTGACCAATACTATAGTACCACAAACAAAATAATAATTATATACAAACATGTAGACCGAAAAACGTAATTGTTTTTAGTATGTAGATATTTACAGTGGGTCCGAAATTATTGACACCCTTGATAAAGATGACACCCTTGATAAAGACAAGCAAGAATGACTGTATAATGTAATTAATTCAAATACTGAGCTACAGTATATTGTATGCTCAATAAAATTGGGAAATATATTATTTTATACTAACTAATACAATTGCTCAGATAAATAGATTTTGTTTAAGTAAAAAAATATATATATACAAAAAATGTATGGGTTAAAATGAACATCCCTGTTTTCTATAATAACATTCAATAACTAACCTGGCGAGGACAACGGCACTTATCCTTTTTCTAAAATGTTTTGAGATTGGAGGACATGTTGGGCCAAAAGAGCTGTTTTCATGTCATCTTACCATAGCACCGGTTCCAATCCAAGTGCCAATGCCGTTTAGCAAACTCCAGCCGTTTACATTTGTTGAATAACATGAAAATAGAGCTCTTTGGCCGTGCACACAAGTGGGCAGATTGGTGTCGAACAGAGAAATTATATGCCTACTGCAAAATATGGTGGTGGATTTTTTTATTTTATGGGGCAATTTTGCTTCCACTGAACCTTGGGCCCTTGAACCTGGTTAGTTTCAGGAGGCTGAAACTTGGCCGAAAGTGGATCTATCAGCAAGACAATAACCCCAAGCACATATCAAAATCCACAAAGAAATGGTTAATTGACAACAAAATCAACATTTTGCAATGGCCATCTATGTCTCCGGACTTGAATGCAATTGAAAACCTGTGGTTTGAATTTAAGAAGGCAGTCCATAAGCACAGACAAAGAAATATCAAGGATCTGGAATTATTCTGTATGGAGGCATAGTCTAATATCACTCCCAACGTGATCACCAATATCATAAAACATTTTATAAAAGGCTCAATGCCATTACCTGGTGAGGTATTGAAAATAGGGGTGTTGATAATTTTGTCCCCTAACTTTTTGAGAAAAAAATATATTCCTTGGTAAACAAAATCTATTTTTATGAGCAATTGTATTAGTATAAAATAATATGAATGTTTTGTAAATACAATATAGCTCAGTATTTGAATGATTTATTATACACAGTCATTTTTGCTAATCTTTATGAAGGGTGTCAATCATTTCAGAGCCCACTGTATATGTCACACCAAGGTACTATATATTTATGCCATGACATGAAAGGCATTAGCTATGTTATTAATTTACCAGAGTGAGAAGTCATACTGGCAGCATGCCTCAAGTCAGCTAGCTGTAAGAAAAGGAGTTACTGCTTGTGTCACTTTCACATGACTTAATGCCCTAAATTCCCTCATGGAGGAGACGTTTTAACCCTTACCCCCCGTCAGCATGAGGGCACACTTGCACAGGCAGTTGTCGTTGTCGGCATCGCGGGTGCTGAAGCTGGTGCCATGCGATGCCAGGCTGCTCTGCTCTCCTGCTGTTCCACTGTAGCCCCACAGGAACAGCCTGCAGATGGGAAAGTCAGCTTGACTGGGACTGATGGATTTCTGATGCCAAAATCACATTTTGAATTCATTCCATACAAGAAAATAGCTATGAGATAATATTGTGAAGAAAGTTGAAGCAAAAAGCGAACACTGTAGACTTTTTTTCAAAGTAATTTTACATGGCTTTCAGATATACAATAAGCACTGTATTATTTTCCTTGTAAAGGAAAGGCGATATATGATTAATAACAACATTGATATTTATTCCTATATCATTAGATCCAGGATTATTCATGTGCAATTAGTTTTTTGTCGTGACAAAGACATAATAAACTTGAACTGTGTACATATTTGCATAGTTCTTGCCAGAAATCCTGTGACTGTTCCCCATTTCTATACTGGCAGCCTAGCTCTGGCTTATATGCTTTATTTGTTGTGGTCCTTTGAGTCAGATAAAGAAATGACCACATCGACATTGTGACTCAGTGTTACTTGTGGTTCAGGCATTTGTCACCACACACCTCATCACAAACTCCTGACCTCGAACAAAGTGAAGCAGACAAACTTCAAGGCTTTGCTTGCCACTTCCCCTCCACTTCGCCAGTCAGCCAGCTGGATCAAGTCCTTATGATCCGTCTCGTAGGACCACAGCCTTAGGAAGTAGTTTGGGAGTGGGGGGTCCTACCATTTTGTTCCGGGGGATGCAGTAAATCTAAATCTGAAGAAGTCTATATTAGTCCGCTAATACAGGACTACTAAAGGCATAGCGCAGTGCTTTTGTAAAAACATTTCAACCAAATGTATTTGTGTGTTTACCAGCACTTGAGTCTGATAATTATCTGTACAAAACAGTTAATCTGGAATATATAAAAACACTAGCATTGCAAGCCCCACGTTGTAATTGTAAATAAGAATTCATCTTAACTGACTTGCCTAGTTAAATAAAAATACAAAAAGCACCATGCTCTACCAACTGAGCCACATCATCAAAAACCACTTGATGTCTCAATGCACTCCATTACTGTAGTGTGCATTGTTTTTCTTCATGGTGATGGAAAGTCTACAGGTACAAACCTAGATGACCAGCCTATGTACAATACAGTAATGTACATTTACATTACGTTGTTTGTAAGGATGGTAAATTAATACTGTACAAAAAGTGGTTGAAAAGGTACAATAAACTAGTTCTTTTTATAAATTAAACTACACCTACAAAACACAGATACGGGTATTGAAAAGTGGAAAACTATACAAACTCCTGTCCCAAAACAATAATGACATAAGTAATATTAATGTTAGCGCCTCTTTCCCTGTCCCGTTGTTGAAAATGTTAAGGTTGATAACTTAGGACGTTCTATGACAAGATAGTAAGGGCTAATACTAGTAAAGGCCAAGTGCACTACCTTTGTGAAAACATTATATTATTATTTTTATATATTTTTGGATAAATATTGTTTTTAATTCAGATTTTTCAGCGGGTGCTGCAGCACCCTCAGCACCCTTACTTCCCACGGCTATGTGGGAAGTAAAACATATGTTTAGAAAGAGCTACGTTTTCCATATGGACATGGTGAAGTCATAAGGTAGAGTACTGTACCTGTATTGTTGTTTCTCACTGGCCAGTTGGAACTTGTCGTAGTGGGAGTAGGGTGTGTTCCCCTCCCAGTCTCTCAGCTCCACTCTCAGGGCATACTGGGTCTGACTGGTCATCTGAAATGCCAGCTCATTCCCAAGCCAGTGCTCTCCCGCAGGGTCCCCAAAACCCTACAGACAAACATCTGATGATTACACAAGGTCATCTTACATCTATATCTTACATCTATATTTCAAGTAGTCCATGTTTGATGCTTTGTCAGCTCTTGGCATCTGAACTGGTCTGCCAATGGATGAATAGGTGTCCAAGCTGTCCAATGGATGAATGGGAAAACATTTTACACAGGGCTTTATTGGGACAAGAACATTATTCTCAGCACCTGCACAACAAATCTAACCCAGGTAGGTCCAGTACAGTAACATCCCTAACATCAGCTGTGAATTCCAAAGTTGGAGGATGTCAGGAGTACCCACCATTTTGTATTCCTTCCATGTTCTCTGGAAGTCCACACTTCCGTTGACCCTGCGCTGGAACAATGTCCAGCCTCCTCCACTTGTCTCCATGTCACAAAACACCTGGTGAAACAATAACTAAAATCTAGTTGTTGCACTCAGCAACAACAGAGGCACCACTCAAAAAACATTGATCTATCAGCTGTACTTGGAAAAACTTGACAAGAGAAACTTGACAATTTAAGAGTTGGATTGTAACATGCAGTATACTCAGGATGGATCGTGAGGATGATGAGTGTTATTTATTCACCTGGGTGGGTTCTGTCATGTTACTGATGTATATGTAGTAGACTCCACTGATGTTGTGTCCTGCTTTATAGGCTTCTGCACAATCACAAAACTTCTGGTCTCTCAGCAATATCCCTGCACACACACACACATTTTGAAACAAGCCACAAATAAGTGTTTTGTTTAAAATCTAAAGGGTAGACAACCATCTTGATGCACAACACATCAGTGTTTATGTACTAAAACTAGGCCTATCCAATAAATCACATTAATGGTATCACTCACAGTTCATAAACTTAAATGTACACTTTGACAAAGCATTGTTTTCTCAGGTTTATGCTTTTGAGGTCTGGTTCATTGGATTCCTCTCTTTGAGTAATCCTGTGATTCCACTGTCTCTGAGTAGTTTATCTCCATCCAATGACGATAATTGAAAGCAGTCTCATTTGAGTTGGGAATGTCTCCAGAAACAGATGCTGTCATGTCCTACTCAGGCAAGATATTGATTCAAGTTCAAATGGGAGTTATCTAAGTGTGTGGTTCTGAAGCATGTGAAGTGAATCCAAGATGGATAAAAACATCATGCAGACAGCTCCCAACCATCTCTGTATCATTAACGACTGGATGTCAACACCTATGATATCCGCACCCATTTTCCAGAATGTTTGTTTTATCTGAATTTATGAATGTGCAATGGTCCCCAAACTTGTACAGATTGTGGCCCACCAAAAGTCTTTACATTTTCATGTTGACCCATCAAACAAACAAGCCACGTCTTTAGCTCCAACCCAGCCTTAAGCTGTGACTCTAGAGAGGAACTGGCTCTGATCCATCAGTGGATTCTATTTCACCAGAAGGGACATAGGTGTTGATGTTTGATAATGTTTGATCTTTGCATTGTCTTAGATGTGTGCTCTAATGGTTGGTTTACAGCATGTCTATCGACTGTCTGTCTGTAGACAGTTGGCACAATGACATTATGAACATTCTATCTATTTGGAGTTAGACACTGGAGTGTATTGGATTTGACACTTCAACAGAGTGCCGGAGTCTGGTTGAATTATAACACTCGACTCCCGGACCATGTATGCACCTCTGCAATATGGTTTGAGCCTTGGTTCGGTCGCTGTCTGTGGCCTTCCTTCCCGTCATTCCTGCTTTATTGTCTGATCCCCTAACTTCATACTGTCCTGTCGAAAAACCAATTAAAACAACAAAAGGATGTTCGACTCTGATCTCTTCAGCTGAGTGAGCTTCTGAATGTGTTCCTACCTGTACCGGTAGACACCATGTCGATTAGTGTGTGGACCGACTCCATGAGCTGCTGATGCTGCCTTTGCAGGGCTGAGTTGTTGATGCTGGCCACCCTTAGCTGTCGCTCTAGAGCCTCGATGGCTGTCATCTGGGTCCTCACCAATGCTTGTAGCCTATTCTTCTCCTCCCTCGTGTCCTCCAGCTCGTCCCGCTGCTGCGACTCCAACACCTGCACCTTGTTCTCCAAATGACTGAGAAGATAGTTGAAAAGGTATATTTTGTGGTATCTTGATTACCAAGCCTTCTTTTGTCGCTTGTTCTCTAAATTACTCAGCAAAAGTGTCCGGGGATTTATTTGGATAGTCCATCTGTAGATGCTCTACAAACTATCAGCAACATGTCAACTGCATGTCTGTTGACTTTCAATGATATACTATGTGCTTTGAAAAAGCATTCTACCTCCCTACTGTACCTACCCTACTTTTATTAATCATTAATCTACAGTGTTGGTGTAAACTAGAGCCCTTGCTTTACCAGAATAACCACAGGCCCCGTAGTCTCTTGACAAGCAAGCTAACCAATTGACTTTCACTGCTTCCATCTGTAAGTAACTCCAAAAAAGCACTAACAATCGAGTAGATAAACCCATGCTCTAGGATAGTAGCTGAAAATAGATGTGGACTCTGGTTGACTAAACACTGAAACAAGCCAAATGTATGTAACCTGATGAGAGGATAGCACAGTTATCATAGCACTAGATGAACAACACTGCAACTGAATGTTTGGCCAAAGCACACATATGGTGATTCTAAATTTAGCTCAAAGAGTGGATGAAACAGGCAGGTAAGTGTATGTCAGTGGTTTTATAAAGATGTAACCTGCTTCAGTTACATATTTCACAACTGCTGTTGGAGTGAAACAAGGCTGACCTTGAATTGTGCTTCCAAAACTATGTATTTACACGGGCAGGCTGTCACGCCCTGATCTGTTTCACCTGTCTTTATGCTTGTTTCCACCCCCCTCCATGTGTCGCCCATCTTCCCCATAATCCCCTGTGTATTCATGCCTGTGTTCTCTGTTTGTCTGTTGCCAGTTTGTTTTGTTCGTAGAACCTACCAGCGTTTTGTTCCTTGCTCCTGTTTTCTAGTTTCCTGGTTCTGACCGTTCTGCCTGCCCTGACCCTGAGCTTGCCTGTCATCCTGTACCTTTGCCACACTTCTCTGGATTTACCGACCTCTGCCTGACCTAACCTTGAGCCCGCCTGCTGTTCCGGTGCCTTACACGCTCTCTGGATTATTGACCCCTGCCTGCCTTGACCTGTCGTTTGCCTGCCCCTGTTTAAAGAATAAACTTTTGTTTCTTCAACACTGTCTGCACCTGGGTCATACCTTAAAACGTGATACAGGCATAATGTAACTATATGCATAGCTCAGTAAACCTGTTGACATTTATACATAGACATCATATTGACATTACACATACTGTATATGATAAGATCTCAAACAAGGGTAAGATCCTAGCAGGGTAATTATGAGTTTGATTGAAACTGCACACAGATATCATTGTTGTAATCCCTACATGTAACAATTTGTACATTCACTGTAATTACACCGGAACAATGTAAAAACTGTGTAAATACCAAAAACCATGTAAATAATAGTCTAGGCAACACTAAGTGACTTGGGCATTCAAAACCCTTACATTGGCCCAGTGAGATCTGAGTTGAGGCACATAGACTTAAACCCATTGTATCATTATCCTATACATACCGTATGAGTGATTTCATAGCTTTACAGTAGCGGATGTCAGATCCAAACTAAATTTGTGCAAAATTATAAATTCAACATGCTGACCATTGCAAAGCAACATAAATTGTGAAAATTATGATTATTCCTAATGCAAATTATTTATGAGCAGGGAATTATTTTTATGTTGCTGTGGCCTGCTGCTGTTGATTATGGGCACCAGTTCAGTTGTAATACTGATCAAGAAGCTGAGAAAGGATCCCCTTATAGAGTCAATTTCCCTATGATGTAGTGGCTCATTATATTTGTCTACGGTAAGCCATATGGACTGCTGTGTAACCAAAACAGAGTGCAAAACAAGATTCAGCTGTGAGCCCCATGTTCTCATTTAAGACAAATTACATCAGTCTATCTGTTACATCTAGAACTTTTATGGGAAATCTATCTGTCACATTTCTCAATGAAAACTGTACCCAACTACCTCATCCCCATATTGTTATTTGTTTTGCTCTTTTTACCCCAGTATCTCTACTTGCACATCATCATCTGCACATCTATCACTCCAGTGTTAATGCTAAATTGTAATTATTTCGCCACTATGGCCTATTTATTGCCTTACTACATTTGCACACACTGTACATATATTTTTCTATTGTGTTATTGACTGTACGTTTGTTTATCCCATGTGTAACTCTGTTGTTTTTGTTGCACTGCTTTGCTTTATCTTGGCCAGGTCACAGTTGTAAATGAGAACTAGTTCTCAACTGGCCTACCTGGTTAAATAAAGGTGAAATCATTTTTTTTTTCAAGTTTACTTTTGAGAGTTTTGTTTATATTGTAGTTATTAAGCATTATTTAGATTTTCTCATTACGTACATTTTACTGCAACGTGCACTGTCCAAGATTCCTCAGTACGGGAATAATGTTATGGTTTCAAATATGGTTCTTTGCACTGATATGTCTTTTCAACATAAATTATTTTCAGCTCAAAGCTGTAGAAATATGTAACAGCTATTTTAGTTGAGATTGTACCACATGTCTTAATGAGGAAATATAAAACTTATGCAGATATCAAAATGTTATACTTTACCTGTTCTTGTCTTGCAGTTTAGTGATTTTAGAAGTCTGTACCAATAATTCATTTTCCAGTTTGTTTGTAGATAATGAGTTCTCCAACAACTTGATCTCAATTCTTGATGTCTGGTTCATAACCTACACATAATGACAATAAATGGCAACACTTTACTTAGAGTGGTGATATGTAGCATTCATAAAGCCTTTATATGCATCACATTAAGAGTCATTGCACTGCATATGTTTTTATACTTTTTATTAATGCTTTTATATAGTCTTATGCAGCATTGCAAAAAAACAAACATAACACCCATTCCATAACAACTGTTATAAGCACACTTTGTCTCTGCTTGGAAAAAACGCTATGTCTCTGTTATAACATATATTTCTGTTATGAAGCAGGCTAATAACAGTGCTCCATAACTACAAAAAAACATGTACAGTATAATAAAGAGTCTATGAACTTAAGACATTCCGACTCTATATGTAATGCATATAAAAGCATTCTGAATGCTTATACCACAGCATTGTTGAATAACAGTTTCTGAATGCTAGAAGGGCATTCTAGAATGGACATTAAAACCAGGACAGTTGGATGTCTCTGGGACAGATATACGGAACACCTAATAATGATGCAACATAAAGTAAAGCACTGCACAGATTGTACATGCTACAAAGTTACAGAAAGCTAAACCCACAACCACATAAAACGGCAGGTAGGGCGGCAGGTAGCCTAGTGGTTAGATCTGTCATTCCACCCCTGAACAAGGCAGTTAACCCACTGTTCCCCGGGTGCCGAAGACGTGGATGTTGATTAAGGCAGCCCCCCGCACCTCTCTGATTCAGAGGGGTTGGGTTAAATGCGTAAGACACATTTCAGTTGAAGGCATTTGGTTGTACAACTGACTAATAATGGTGACTTTGACTTTTTGAAACTGATATTGGATACATTTTAAACACAGGTCCAACGAGAAAACCCGTTCTATGCCAAGCCAAATCAAGGGATAAGAATGTTGCCTTGCCAACAATGCAAAGGAACATTTAGAACGAACGACTAGGTCCCGTCCATAGATATAGAACAAAAAGACTTCACGACTGGGCAATAGAACTAACGACCAGATTTAGTGGAAAGATGAGAAAGCATGAATTAACTTAGCAAAATAAAAATATAATTGAAAACATGTTATTTCTACCGGTAAATGTGTGCTTTAGTATTGCTTTATTTGGCAACTGTGCTATAAGAGGGCTAAACGCCTCCGTTCTGTACATTATTTTGGAAAACTTTACTCTGCAAGGGACTCGGCTAACACCTCGTCTCACTGCGTCTTCAATTATTTCCAAGGTAATGTACAGAACGTCGGCCAATATCCCTTACTTAATGATTAAGTAAGGGATACTTAATGATTACTACATGTCACCAATCTAAATAAAATGTTACCAAATAAACAGATTCCACCAACTTGTGAGCAATGTTAAAAAACATTTACATTCCACAGTTTTATTCTGTTGACCAGAGAGACAAATTAGCATAACGTAAAGCCCTGCACAGACTTTTAAACACGGACAAAATAGAGATGCTTGTTCTAGGTCCCAAGAAACAAAGAGATCTTCTGTTGAATCTGACAATTAATCTTGGTGGTTGTACAGTCGTCTCAAATAAAACTGTGAAGGACCTCGGCGTTACTCTGGACCCTGATCTCTCTTTTGACGAACATATCAAGACTGTTTCAAGGACAGCTTTTTTCCATCTATGTAAAAAATCTGAAACTTTCTGTCCAAAAATGTGGCAGGAAAATTAATCCATGCTTTTGTTACTTCTAGATTAGACTACTGCAATGCTCTACTTTCCGGCTACCCGGATAAAGCACAAAATAAACTTCAGTTAGTGTTAAACACGGCTGCTAGAATCTTGACTAGAACCCCAAAATGTTATCATATTACTCCAGTGCTAGCCTCTCTACACTGGCTTCCTGTTAAGGCAAGGGCTGATTTCAAGGTTTTACTGCTAACCTACAAAGCATTACATGGGCTTGCTCCTACCTATCTTTCCGATTTGGTCCTGCCGTACATACCTACACGTACGCTACGGTCACAAGACGCAGGCCTCCTTACTGTCCCTAGAATTTATTAGCAAACAGCTGGAGGCAGGGCTTTCTTCTATAGAGCTCAATTTTTATGGAATGGTCTGCCTATCCATGTGAGAGACGCAGACTCGGTCTCAACCTTTAAGTCTTTATTGAAGGCTCATCTCTTCAGTAGGTCCTATGATTGAGTGTAGTCTGGCCCAGGAGTGTGAAGGTGAACGGAAAGGCACTGGAGCAACGAACCACCCTTGCTGTCTCTGGCTGGCTGGTTCCCCTCTCTCCACTGGGATTCTCTGCCTCTAACCCTGTTATGGGGGCTGAGTCACTGGCTTACTGGTGCTCTTCCATGCCATCCCTGGGGGGGCGTCGCTTGAGTGGGTTGAGTCACTGATGTGATCTTCCTGTCCGGGTTGGCGCCCCCACCTTGGGTTGTGCCGTGGCAGAGATCTTTGTGGGCTATACTCAGCCTTGTCTCAGGGTAGTAAGTTGGTGGTTGAAGATATTCCTCTACTGGTGTGGGGGCTGTGCTTTGGCAAAGTGGGTGGCGTTATATCCTGTGGCCCTTTTCGGGGGTATCGTCGGACGGGGCCACAGTGTTTCCCGACCACTCCTCTCAGCCTCCAGTATTTATGCTGCAGTAGTTTGTGTCGGGGGCTAGGGTCAGTCTGTTATATGTGGAGTATTTCTCCTCTCTTATCCGGTGTCCTGTGTGAATTTAAGTATGCTCTCTCTAATTCTCTCTCTCTTTCTCTCTTTTTCTTTCTTTTCTTTCTTTCTTTCTTTCTTTCTTTCTTTCTTTCTTTCTTTCTTTCTTTCTTTCTTTCTTTCTTTCTCTCTCTCTCTCTCTCTGTCTCGGAGGACCTGAGCCCTAGGACCATTCCTCAGGACTACCTGGCCTGATGACTCCTTGCTGTCCCCAGTCAGCTGCTCCTGTTTCAACTGTTCTGCTTGCGGCTATCGAACCCTGACCTGTTCAACAGATGTGCTACCTGTCTCAGACCTGCTGTTTTCAACTCTCTAGAGACAGCAGGAGCGGTAGAGATGCTCTGGATGATCGGCTATGAAAAGCAAACTGATATTTACTCCTGAGGTGCTGACCTGTTGCACCCTCGACAACCACTGTGATTATTATTATTTTAACCTGCTGGTCATCTATGAACATTTGAACATCTTGGCCTTGTTCTGTTATAATCTCCACCCGGCACAGCCAGTAGACGACTGGCCACCCCTCATAGCCTGGTTCCTCTCTAGGTTTCTTCCTAGGTTCTGGCCTTTCTAGGGAGTTTTTCCTAGCCACCGTGCTTCTACACCTGCATTGCTTGCTGTTTGGGGTTTTAGGCTGGGTTTCTGTACAGCACTCTGTGACATCAGCTGATGTAAGAAGGGCTTTATAAATAAATTTGATTAGCATTATGAGGCTATGCAGAACTTTTACCTCTGATGGTGTTCTTGAGCCAAAAGGGGTCCTATAATTGGACATACATATTTAGCAGAAATGACCTTATTGGAAAGAGGACAGCAATCTTCCCTACACAAATGAGCAAACATTTTGCCTAAAACTAAGGATTGGTGTGGTTTCATGAGATAATACATTTATTTATATTATACTGAACAAAAATATAAATGCAACATGCAACAATTTCAAAGATTTTACTGAGTTACAGTTCATATGATAAATCAATCAATTGAAATAAATGCATTATACCCTAATCTATGGATTTCACATGACTGAAAAGACACATATGCATTTTGTCACAGATACCTTCACAATGGGCCTCAGGATTTCGTCACGGTATTTTTGTGCATTCAAATTGCCATCAATAAAATGCAATTGTGTTCATTGTCCGTAGCTTATGCCTGCCTGCCCATACCATAACCCCACCACGTGGCACTCTGTTCACAACGTTGACATCAGCAAACCGCTCGCCCACACAACGCCATACACAAGATCTGTGGTTGTGAGGCCGGTTGGATGTACTGCCAAATTCTCTAAAACAACGTTTGGTCGAGAAATGTATATTCAATTCTCTGGCAACAGCTCTGGTGGACATTCCTGCAGTCAGCATGCCAATCTGTGGCAACGTGTTGTGTGACCAAATCGCACATCTTAGAGTAGCCTTTTATTGTCCCCAGCACAAGGTGCACCTGTGTAATGATCATGCGGTTTAATTAGCTTCTTGATATGCCACACCTGTCAGGTGGATGGATTATCTTGGCAAAGGAGAAATGCTTACTAACAGGGATGTAAACAAATTTGTAGAAATTAACTTTTTGTGTGTATCAAACATTTCTGGGATGTTTTATTTCAGCTCATGAAATATGGGACCAACACTTTACATGTTGTGTTTATATTTTTGTGTAGTGTACAGCAGACATTCAAGCCAAATATTAACGTCTATTAGCAACTTAACTTCCATAGTGTGTCTTAGTATATATTTTTGTAGAGTATAAGTTTTTGTAACATGCATATCCTTGTTGTTAATTTGTTTTATGGAACATCTAATTTAAGAAGCATCTTTGAGATTATGATCACGTATAAATCAGATGTAGCCATTACCTTAGCCTCGACAACGTTCAACTTGCGGGTCTGTTCTGCAGTCTGAGTCAACAGGTTAGTTCCGATTTCCAGCATGGTAGCAGTCTGGTTGTGAACTGCATGGTATTGGATATGCACCATCTCCATCTTGATGTTTTCCTGGATATACTTTTCTAGCTGCAAACACACACAAAAAAAAGTTTAACTTCTAGAGCCCCAGATTTTTGTATTCTACAGTAGATTCATTTCAGTTACCTTCCCACCTTGTGCAGTAATTGTTTCATATTTTTGAGGGTAAGTATGGAAACAAATTATGCATAAGTGAGGAAAAGGTTGTTGTGAAAAATCTATATTTAAAAATAATTTTTCTCTCTCACATACAGTGACAGATGATCTGAAATCTCAACATTTCCAGTCATTGAGTTCAGTCAGAGTGGTGCAAATTTCTACATTGCTTTAAATAACCACAATGCCTGAGCACCCAGGGTGAGGACATGCTGTTTGTTATAAGAGACATACTGCATCCCTCTTTGTAGTCATCCTATGACCTGGGCTCTTTGGGAACATGCACTGGTGCCAGCAAAGGTGCAGAGAAGTGACCTCTAAGTCAAACTCAGCACAAATAAATACTTGGTCCCCACGATATCAGAAAACACTGAGAAACAGAGGGAGCAGATACATTTATCTCAACTGTAACAAACACAGGAATCCCTGGGGTATATTTCTAATGTGGTCAGTAGAACATTAGAGTGATAGTGTTTTAAAGGTTCAAGTTATTCACAGGCATCAGTGTGCCCTTGGTTTTGTTGACAAGACAAAAACGACCAGAGGAATTAGATGGAATATGGACAATTTTCCTCGTCAAGGTTCCCTTGACACTCTAATTACTTTTGCAATGGCTAATAACTCCACCTGATTCAGCCATGGCAGGGACCGGAGGTTTAGTGGGGGGAAATTAATTGACATAAACAAAAAGGTCACGTTTTTTTGTTGGTTCCCCAAAGACACAGTGTGCTTTTACTGGTTAATTGACCCATGCTTCCTGCCTTTAGATTAAAATTACACAAGACCTGCCCATAATATGAGTTGGGAACACAGCTACACTTTCCAAGGGTCTGTTAAACTGCTGTTAATTTAAACCAGATGTCTCGTTCTTTCTGATCCTAGTATCTCGGAGTGACTGTGTGACCAAACAGCCCTAATAAAAAAGGGAACTGGCACTGATAAAGAACTAGGTAACAAGTGCATAGAAGTGTGTCTGGAACTATAGCATGGGAGTCATTTCAGCTTAACCTAGGGTATTGCAGTGTGACAGGGAATTTTCCTCCAAGGAATTGTTATAAAATTGAAGCTCATTTACTGCATTTCTACACAATTTAAAAACTCAAATAATTTATTTTGGAGAACAGCAAAAACAAGCAAAATTAACTCCAGCCATTATCACCTTGATGTAGCTTCATTCACCACAGTCAATAGGGGACTTAACATTCTACAAACCCACGTCATACAATAATTATCTGCTACGCACTAGCTAGCTCTGTTTTGAGAAAAGATTGCGCTGTTTCCTGCAGCTGAGCAGATGGGCTTTCCATAAAGCCAGCCAGCCATACAAACAGCCTTCCCTCCCGCTCCTAGGTGTTTGCATGGTCCTAAAGTCAGTCTGTCTAAAACCGCTAAACTGTATTTGCCTATTTATCAAGATTGTAATGATTTTAGTAGCCTATTTTAAACTGTTGGTGTTGCTAGGGTATGGTGACTGCCCTGCCACACCCAGTTGACGCCCCCTATTTTATTAGCACTTACTTGTAACCTTCAAGCTGTTGTGAAGGCTTGTATCACATACAATATATCTCCATCACAGCATTCGTGAGACATTACAGGTCAATCACACACGGTCATACCAAATGGTCTCATTGCATGACAAGTGAACACATCAAGATGATCACACAAAGAATGCACACATTAGTCGAAAATCACTGCCACAAAACTGAAAAAAACTGCATATTCAAAACGTCCAATTTAGCGAGTGAGTGGTTAGCGAATGGTTAGGGATTAGTTAGTGATTTAGGGTAAAGCATGGAAACTAGTTAAGGTTAGGATTAGAGATAGGCCTAGATTAGATATTTTTTTAACCGTTACTGTACATAAAACAAATAAAACAACAGGCATGGATTCATACCACTATCACGCATACCTGGGTTAAAATAATGAGTGTTTGCTCGAGTGTGTCTGGGGTGCCAGATGGGTGGGTTTGTACTTTTTTACTTGGTTCCGTTGTACAAGGCAAACTCAATCAAGCACAGGTAAAGTATTTTAAAGATTTTTAATTCTATTTGAAGCCAGGTTTGTCGTGAACTGTGAAACACTGTTGTAAATACTCTCAGAATTCATTTGCTATAATTCATCGTATGATTATTACATTTGAAAAGACAATTCCTGAAACTGGAGACACAGGGTAACCGAAACAAAAGCTCTCCAACTTAAGACATTTTGCAAATGAGTCCAAAGCTAAAAGACATACAGTGTCCTTGGCCAGTCGCACACGTTTCTCTGTAATCCCCCCAAATCCTTAATATCTTTGGGGTTTGCCTCTGTCTAGGTTGTTGCCTGAAGTCAACCACTCCACTCGGCTGAACAAAACAATAACTTCCTGCTCCTGGGCTCTTGACTGCTTTCCAGTAGAACTCTTAGTAGTAAAACCATTTTAATCCTCCCCCTTCACTCTCATATGACAAGCCCAAACGCAGACTGAAGCAATGGCCTGAGGTTCTGTTGCTAAATTCATTTCCAGTGGCATGGAGGAATGCCTCCGTTAAACTAGGAAACTTAGATAGATTTGAATAATTCATTTCCTAATGAAGATAATAAAGTGTGGTAAGAAGGGGTTTCCTTAAACCTCAGATTAATTGGGATAAGAGTGGATATTCCAAGAACTTGATTAAAAACCAATGTTGCATTACATGTTCACTGGTTTTCATGAAGACTTGGTGGAATCGAGGGAAGTATTTTAGACACTTAGAAATGTTTGAGTCGTTCAAATTTCAGCTAGACTGATTTGATTTTGTAGACTGTGACTGTATCAATTTAAAATATGTTAAAGTCTCCAGCTTTGACTCTAAACCCCTTGTCTGCATCATCTAATTCCAATACCACACATTATACTTTCAGGCACAATGACATATATTGTTATAAGTAATAAGCCCAGACAGCAACCGTCTGCGGGGCATATCTGGTTGTTTTGTGGCACAAATGGGTCAGTGCTGGCACCATAACATGTCATATGGCTCAGATATTGTCTGAATGTGGGATATTCACACTTTCCTATGGGCCAGATCTGGCTTGAGGTAAGTGGCCCGAACAGCCTTCTGTAGTTGCTGGCCCACTTTTGGATTGAATGTGAGCTGCATTTATCTTGCTGGGAAAGTTCTGGCCTTTTCATGGCCAAGATCTGGTTTGGTTATAACTGTGTTAGCCTCTGCTGAGCTTAAGCCATTGCATTAGTTTGTGGAGCTAACGCAACTATTCTGGTCTCAGGCAAGGTTACTCAACACGTTACAAGGACATCAATGGCAAAAGTGCATAAAGATGGCTGAATACAGATATGACGTCATTGTTTTAACACTATCCACATAGTTTTTTTAACTACGGCGCTCAACATGGTTCAATGCACCTCGTTTTTTTAACTTGCCGGTGACTTGGACTAGAATTGGGATCATGTATACTGTGCTAATACAGAAACAAAAAATAGTAAAAGAAAGCAAGCTACAATACGATGAATTAGGAAAAACAAGGCATTTGTGGTAAGTGCATGAAGGCCACTATCTTTATGCATGTCCGCAATTGCTCTGTGCCATCCAGACCTGGGTTCAGATAACATTTGAAATTGTTCAAATACTTTGAGCATTTTGAGCCAGCTGGAGTGCCAGATAGATGGGGTTTTCACTTTTGGGACAATTCCATTGGTTCCAATGTGCCAGGCAAGATCAATCATCAAGCACAGTTAGTTAGAGTATTTGAAATATACTATTTACACTCATGTCTGGTTCCAACCCCTACCGCCATTGTGGCCTTGAGCAAAGTAAAGAAACTCCTAAAGCTACTTGCAATCGAGAGCATCCTGTCGGGCTGTATCACCGCCTGGTACGGCAACTGCACCGCCCACAACCGTAAGGCTCTCCAGAGGGTAGTGAGGTCTGCACAAGGCATCACCGGGGGTAAACTACCTACCCTCCAGGACACCTACACCACCCAATGTCACAGGAAGGCCAAAAACAACCACCCGAGCCACTGCCTGTTCACCCCGCTATCATCCAGAAGGCGAGGTCAGTACAGGTGCATCAAAGCTGGGACCGAGAGACTGAAAAACAGCTTTTATCTCAAGGCCATCCGGCTGTTAAACAGCCACCACTAACATTGAGTGGCTGCTGCCAACATACTGACTCAAATCTCTAGCCACTTTAAATAATTGGAAATTGGATGTAACAAATGTATCACTAGCCACTTTAAACAATGCTTTATATAATGTTTACATATCCGACATTACTCATCTCATATGTATATACTGTACTCTATACCATCTACTGCATCTTGCCTATGCCGTTCGGCCATCGCTCATCCATATATACATACTGGTATTCATTCCTTTACACTTGTGTGTATAAGGAAGTTGTTGTGAAATTGTTCGATTACTTGTTAGATACTACTGCATGGTCGGAACTAGAAGCACAAGCATTTCGCTACACTCGCATTAACATCTGCTAACCATGTGTATGTGACCAATAACATGTGATTTGATTTGATTTGGGTAATGGTCTGTGACTAACCTGATGCTCTCATGCCTGAATAGTGTGGTCAGGGGGGGTGACAGCAAAAATAAAAATAGCTATTTGAGGGTTTATGTTGGACCAATCGGAGACAATGTCCGCCTTCAAATGTCACTCTAAAAGAGTGTTCTGCAACAACATTATGTACATGTTATTGTTATGTATAATGGTTTCTAAAATATTGTTTAATTTGTGTTCATAGGACAGCATAGTTTTTACAGAGAGTCATGCTGTTGATTGTTCAAGTGTCCCTCACTCAGTTAGAGAAGCAGTTTTAGCATCTTTTGTATGCTGGTTTGAATCTAATTGTATGAAGTTGTGGGAGTTTTGGGGAGGCCTAATTTGGGCTAAACCTATTTACATTTTCTCCTTCTAGACTCTTCTTATATGATTATCTAAACTCTAGTACATCATCTTCCACCACACACTGAAAATCAAACAATGACCAACCACTGAAGCAACACACCTTCAAAATGAGTTTAGAAGAGTAAAGGGCAAAACAGCTACTCCACACCAGGTGGCAGGCACAAGATACAATGATGTACTGATGATTGTGAAGAGCTGGCGTGTTCACAAAGCTTTAGGGTCTTATGTATGGAAGTGGGCTATGCTAATATTGACCTAAACATACCTTCCATTTTACGTGGTGCCAAGCAACATCTAATCCCTGATGAAAAGTGACCACTGTGGATTCTTCATTACCCACAATCCTCTAGCTGAAAACTTCCCACTTACCAGGTAATCAAAAACACATTGTTATGTAGAATATTATCTGTTTAGTGTACACAGCATTCAAGTCCATTCCTATCACATTGTACTGTTCTGTTGCTGCAACCTAAAATATATAATGACTATGACTGTACCGTGTAAGCCTCGCAACACTCTCTGAGTATGTGGGAGGGTCAGGGGGAGGTTGCTAATCCCCCACAAACAAGCTGCAACAAACATCTCACTTATCCAGGCCCAAATCAGGACCAGATGGACAAAGTCAACAATGGGTACTGCAAGCAAGCTAAAGGTCTTGTTTTATGTCCTTTCTCTAGCTCTATCAACATGTTGTCATGATTATCTCTTGGGACAGACCAATGCGCAGCGAAGTATCCAGAATACATATTTATTAGCGAACGTGACTAGAATTAACAAAACATTGAACGATGAACATGACGTGAAAACAAACGCTAAATCCTAAACTGGACACTGTGACATGAACCTAAACACGATGGCATGAACCTAAACACGAGCATCATAACTATCATCAATAACCCACAAAACTTAAGTGCAAACCCCAAACATATATATGGTTCCCAATTAGAGGTAACGAGACTCAGCTGCCTCTAATTGGGAACCATTACCCCAACATAGAAATACACACCCTAGAACAGAAGAAACCCTACACCAAAACAACACTAAACCCTCCAGCCTGAGCACTCAGGCCAGGACGTTACAGTACCCCCCCCCCAAAGGCGCGGACACCGAACGCGCCAAAAGTCCGTG
>QNTS01000024.1:984248-1061518 GCA_003317085.1 Hucho hucho
CCTGATGCGTGGAGCAGGGACAGGTCGTGCCGGGCTCTGAAGGCGCACAGGGGGCCTGATGCGTGGAGCAGGGACAGGACGTGCCGGGCTCTGAAGGCGCACAGGGGGCCTGATGCGTGGAGCAGGGACAGGACGTGGCGGGCTCTGAAGGCGCACAGGGGGCCTGATGCGTGGAGCAGGGACAGGACGTGTTGAATCCACAACACGTACTGGGATCTTGGAACGTGGAACAGGTACAGGACGTGTAGAATCCACAACACGGACAGGGATCCTGGAGCGTGGAACAGGGACAGGACGTGTTGAATCCACAACACGTACATGGATCTTGGAGCGTGGAACAGGGACAGGACGTGTTGAATCCACAACACGCACAGGGGACCTGATGCGGAGAGCGAACACCATTCCTCCAGCTAGCTCACTAACCCTGGCCTCACGGGTGAGTGGAGCTGGAATCTCTCGAACTGGGCTGTGGATTCGCACAGGAGATTCTGCCCGCAGGACCGTAGGATATCTTGGTCCCAAAAGGCGCACTGGAGACCTGGCGCGCAGAGCTGGCACCACTCTTCCAGGTAGCACACTGACCTTGGCCTGACAGATGAGTGGCGCTGGGATCTCTCGCACCAGGCTGTGGACACGTACCGGAGACACTGCACGCAGAACCGGTGCAGGATATCTTGGTCCTAGGAGGCGCACTGGAGACTTTGTGCGCAAAACTGCGTAGCACGGCGTCCTCTCAGTGCGCTGCTCCCTCCACTGAGCACGAGGACTTGGTACAGGAGTCCCTCCTGAACCGGTCGACCTCCTCGTGTGCCCCCCAAAAAAGTTTTTTGGGGCTGCCCTTCGTGCTTCCTAGCCCGGCGAGGTCTAACAAACTTGCCTCTCTCCGGATCCCATGCGCCATACACATCCTCACACCTGCGCCGCTCAGCCGCCGCTGCTTCCAGTTCCTCTCTTGGGCGGCGATACTCTCCGGGCTGGGCCCTAGCTCCCCTATTGAACAATTCCTCCTCCCAAGACCTGAACTCCCGGGTCTCTCGCTGCTTGGTCTTCTTTTGGTGGGTTATTCTGTCATGATTATCTCTTGGGACAGACCAATGCGCAGCGAAGTATCCAGAATACATATTTATTAGCGAACGTGACTAGAATTAACAAAACAGTGAACGATGAACATGACGTGAAAACAAACGCTAAATCCTAAACTGGACACTGTGACATGAACCTAAACACGATGGCATGAACCTAAACACGATGGCATGAACCTAAACACGATGGCATGAACCTAAACACGAGCATCATAACTATCATCATTAACCCATGCAAACCCCAAACATATATATGGTTCCCAATTAGAGGTAACGAGACTCAGCTGCCTCTAATTGGGAACCATTACCCCAACATAGAAATACACACCCTAGAACAGAAGAAACCCTACACCAAAACAACACTAAACCCTCCAGCCTGAACACTCAGGCCTGGACGTTACACATGTACAGTGCATTCGGAAAGTATTCAGACCCATTGACTTTTTCCACATTTTGTTACGTTACAGCCTTATTCTAAAATTGATTAAATTTTTTTTTTTTTATGAATCTACACACAATACCCCATAATGACAAGGCAAAAACAGGTTTTTAGAAATGTTTGCAAATGTATTAAAAATATCACATTTACATAAGTATTCAAACCCTTTACTCAGTACTTTGTTGAAGCACCTGGCAGCGATTACAGACTCGAGTCTTCTTGGGTATGAAGCTACAAGCTTGGCACACCAATATTTGGGGAGTTTCTCCCATTCTTCTCTGCAGATCCTCTCAAGCTCTGTCAGGTTGTATGGGGAGCGCCGCTGCACAGCTATTTTCAGGTCTCTCCAGAGATGTTCAATTGGGTTAAAGTCCGGGCTCTGGCTGGGCCACTCAAGGACATTCAGAGACTTATACCAAAGCCACTCCTGCATTGTCTTGGCTGTGTGCTTATTGTCGTTGTCCTGTTGGAAGGTGAACCTTCGCCCCAGTCTGAGGTCCTGGAGAAGGTTTTCATGAAGGATCTCTTTGTACTTTGCTCCGTTCATCTTTCCCTCGACCCTGACTAGTTGCCCAGTCCCTGCCGCTGAAAATCCTTCTCACAGCATGATGCTGCCACCACAATAATTCACCGTAGGGTTGGTGCCAGGTTTCCTCCGTGCTTGGCATTCAGAACAAAGTGTTCAATCTTGGTTTCATAAGACCAGAGAATCTTGTTTCTCATGGTCTGAGTCCTTTAGGTACCTTTTGGCAAAGTCTCAGCGGGCTGTCATGTGCCTTTTACTGAGGAGTGGCTTCGGTCTGGCCACTCAACAATAAAGGCATGATTGCTGGAGTGCTGCAGAGATGGTTGTTCTTCTGGAAGGTTCTCCCATCTTAGCAGAGGAACTCTGGAGCGACCATCGGGTTCTTGGTCACCTCCCTGACCAAGGCCCTTCTCCCCAGATCAAATCAAATCAAATCAAATATTATTTGTCACATACACATGGTTAGCAGATGTTAATGCGAGTGTAGCGAAATGCTTGTGCTTCTAGTTCCGACCATGCAGTAGTATCTAACAAGTAATCGAACAATTTCACAACAACTACCTTATACACACAAGTGTAAAGGAATGTATAAGAGTATGTACATATAAATATATGGATGAGCGATGGCCGAACGGCATAGGCAAGATGCAGTAGATGGTATAGAGTACAGTATATACATATGAGATGAGTAATGTAGGATATGTAAACATTATATAAATGGCATCGTTTAAAGTGGCTAGTGATACATTTATTACATCCAATTCTTAATTATTAAAGTGGCTAAAGATTTGAGTCGATGGCCGAACAGCATAGGCAAGATGCAGTAGATGGTATAGAGTACAGTATATACATATGAGATGAGTAATGTAGGATATGTAAACATTATATAAAGTGGCATTGTTTAAAGTGGCTAGAGATTTGAGTCAGTATGTTGGCAGCAGCCACTCAATGTTAGTGATGGCTGTTTAAAGTCAGATGGCCTTGAGATAGAAGCTGTTTTTCAGTCTCTCGGTCCCAGCTTTGATGCACCTGTACTGACCTCGCCTTCTGGATGATAGCGGGGTGAACAGGCAGTGGCTGGGGTGGTTGTTGTCCTTGATTGTCTTTTTGGCCTTCCCGAATTTCTTCAGCCTCCTGAGGATGAAGAGGCGCTGTTGCACCTTCTTCACCACGCTGTCTGTGTGGGTGGACCATTTCAGTTTGTCTGTGATATGTACGCCGAGGAATTTAAAACTTTCCACCTTCTACACTACTGTCCCGTCGATGTGGATAGGGGGATGCTCCCTCTGCTGTTTCCTGAAGTCCACGATCATCTCCTTTGTTTTGTTGATGTTGAGTGAGAGGTTATTTTCCTGACACCACACTCCGAGGGCCCTCACCTCCTCCTTGTAGGCCGTCTCGTCGTTGTTGGTAATCAAGCCTACCACTGTAGTGTCGTCTGCAAACTTGATGATTGAGTTGGAGGTGTGCTTGGCCACGCAGTCATGGGTGAACAGGGAGTACAGGAGAGGGCTGAGAATGCACCCTTATGGGTCCCCAGTGTTGAGGATCAGCGGGGTGGAGATGTTGTTTCCTACCCTCAACACCTGGGTGCGGTCCGTCAGGAAGTCCAGGACCCAGTTGCACAGGGCGGGGTCGAGACCTAGGGTCTCGAGCTTAATGACGAGTTTGGAGGGTACTATGGTGTTAAATGCTGAGATGTAGTCGATGAACAGCATTCTTACATAGGTATTCCTCTTGTCCAGATGGGTTAGGGCAGTGTGCAGTGTGATTGTGATTGCGTCGTCTGTGGACCTATTGGGCCGGTAAGCAAATTGGAGTGGGTCTAGGGTGTCAGGTATGATGGAGGTGATATGATCCTTGACTAGTCTCTCAAAGCACTTCATTGGGGCGATAGTCATTTTGCTCAGTTACCTTAGCTTTCTTGGGAACAGGAACAATGGTGGCCCTCTTGAAGCATGTGGGAACAGCAGACTGGGATAAGGATTGATTGAATATGTCCGTAAACACACCAGCTAGCTGGTCTGCGCATGCTCTGAGGACACGGCCAGGGATGCGATCTGGGCCGGCAGCCTTGCGAGGGTTAACGCGTTTAAATGTTTTACTCACGTTGGCTGCGGTGAAGGAGAGCCCGCAGATTTTGGTAGCGGGCCGTGTCGGTGGCACTGTATTGTCCTCAAAACAAGCAAAGAAGTTGTTTAGTTTGTCTGGGAGCAAGTCATCGTGGTCCGCGACCGGGCTGGTTTTCTTTTTGTAGTCCGTGATTGACTGTAGACCCTGCCACATACCTCTCATGTCTGAGCCGTTGAATTGCGACTCTACTTTGTCTCTATACTGACGCTAAGCTTGTTTGATTGCCTTGGAGAGGGAATAGCTACACTGTTTGTATTCAGTCATGTTTCCGGTCGCCTTACCCTGATTAAAAGCAGTGGTTTGCGCTTTCAGTTTTGTGCGAATGCTGCCATCAATCCACGGTTTCTGGTTCGGGAAGGTTTTAATAGTCGCTGTGGGTACAACATCACCGATGCACTTGCTAATAAACTCCTTCACCGAATCAGCGTATTCATCAATGTTATTATCCGACGCTATGCCGAACATATCCCAGTCCACGTGATTGAAGCAATCTTGAAGCGTGATTGCTCAGTTTGGCCGGGTAGCCAACTCTAGGAAGAGTCTTGGTGGTTCCAAACTTCTTCCATTTAAGATTGATGGAGGCCACTGTGTTCTTAGGGACCTTCAATGCTGCCAAAATGTTTTGGTACCCTTCCCCAGATCTGTGCCTCGACACAATCCTGTCTCAGAGCTCTACGGACAATTCCTTGGACCTCATGGCTTGGTGTTTGCTCTGACATGCACTGTCAACTGTGGGACCTAAGAGACATGTGTGCCTTTCCAGATCATGTCCAATCAATTGAATTTGCCACAGATGGACTCCAATCAAGTTGTAGAAACATTTCAAGAAGGATCAATGGAAACAGAATGCACCTGATCTCATTTTCGAGTCTCATAGCAAAGGGTCTGAATACTTAAATAAGTTATTTCTGTTTTTTATTTTTAATACATTTGCAAAAATTTCTAAAACCCTGTTTTTCGCTTTGTTATTATGGGGTATTGTGTGTAGATTGATAAGGGGAAAAAAGTTATTTAATCAATTTTAGAATAAGGCTGTAATGTAACAAAATGTGGAAAAGGTCAAAGGGTCTGAATTCTTTCCGAATGCACTCTGTATATAGTTGTTCACTTGCCTTGCGCCCACTATGTCTCTTGCCTACAGTGCCTTGTTTCAAAGACCAGTGTAATAATACATCAATCTCACACCCCCTTTGTCCTCCTCAGCTTCCATTCATGGTAATTGGGACCCGAAGAGGGAACTAGGTGATGGTTGGGTGAGAAAAGCATTATTTGCTATGGTGCAGGGCCATAACCCACATGCTGGTTGGGTATGTTACTTTCTAAATTTAATCCATTACAGTTACTAGTTACTGTCCAAAATTGTAACCAGTAACCAGTAACGTAACTTTTGGATTACCCAAACTCAGTAACATAATCTGATTACTTTACCCTCAAGAGGCATTAGAAGAAGACAAAGAGGTTCCATCAAACGCATTTGGTGTGTCATCATAGTAGTCTCTGACTTGTGGTCAGACTTGCTCAGGTGGAACAAACTTAAACTTCCGCCTTTTTATAATAATGAATTGAATGTCATTGAGAAAACAGACAGGTGTCAATGTATTTTTTCGCAAAAAACATCCTTGCCAAAATGTAAAAGTAATCGAAGAAGTAATCTAGTTTTTCGAAAGTATCTGTAATCTGATTACAAGTACTTTTGCTGGTAATTTAACCGATTACAGTTAAAAAAATGTTGTGCTCAGATTACATGTATGTAATCAGTTACTCTCAAACCCTGGTTGGGAGGATATGGTTTCAAGCTGACCATAGGGGATGATACTGTGTATATGTATATGGAGTTCAAACCCAGAACACATACGGTCCAGCTTATCAATCTTGTTAATCAAATACATATTATTTGAAGCCATTTGACTTGGGACACAGATTACTTCTTTTTGGACACAGGGATTTGACGTTACATGTAGCCCTACTTCTTTTATTAACTATGATAATAAATAGCCCCCAAATGACTATTAATAATAGCTATTAACAAACTCTGTTGTCAATGTGTTTTCACAGATGGAATTTGACGGACATCTAAGATTAACAACGTTTTATAACTCTAGGTACTGTTGAGTCTGTCCATCTACAGATGTAGGATCTTAATTTGATCACTATTTTGTTAATGATAATTTCCCTGCAAGGCAGGAAATGCAAAGTAGTAGTGCATTTGAGTTTTAAAAAGGCTTCTAAAATTTTTGATTTTCACTTTGAAATGTCAGACTTTATCAAGCCATACAGACATTTCCATTAATTATAATCCACATAATATTTCACATTTCCTGCTGTAGCAAACTGGCTCAAATTAAGATCCAACATCTCTATGCTGTTATACCTTGCCTTGTGTCATGAATTCATGTAACATGCTCAATTAGCCTGGATAGCATCTCAGGAAAGTGCACTTTCCCCCAGAGTGGCACTACATTATACACTGAACTACAAATCATGTTGATTTGTAGTTCAGAGTACAAGGAATGAGACAAAGTCAACCTAGATCTGTCTATCTAATTAAAATCAGGGTAACACTTTATTTGGATAGTCCATCTGCTCTATGGACTATCTACAGACTCAGATCAGTAACATTTCAATGAACTATCTATTAACCCTAACCCTTAACCTTAACCCTTATCCTAACCCTAAACTTAACCATTACCCTAGCCCTAAACTTAACCCTTACTCTTAGTCTAAACCAAACCCTAACCATAACCTTAGCAAGCAGTTGCTTATCAACAGATAGTTTGTTGATAGTATGACCGTATGTAGAGCATCTACAGATGAGCTATCCGGACTATCCAAATAAAGTGTGGCCAACATCAGCCATTGGGTTTCATTGTCCAACTATCTGCTGTCCTGCTGAGGAGACCTTGCCGTGGAAAGTAGAGCGTGAACAAGGCTTGTTGGTTCTCTGTGATAAAAAGGGAATGTTTTAGGCGCTTGGCCTGGCTCCAGGGTATGGAGAGGGGGGTCACTAGGGACCCCTGCATGGGGTCTCTAGAGATCCCTGCATGGTTGTGAGCAGCCTGGCACTCTGCCACATGTACTGGGAATCTCCCCCCGTTCCCAACCCCTCACCCCCCCCCCCCCAACCCTCCAACTCCGATATCGCCACTGCAACACTCCCCATCTGATCATGCTATTTCCATGGCTACAGAAAGCTCCTTGCATGCCAATAAGCCTCATAGAAATACGTTATTTTCATCAAAAAGAGGCTGACTTTTTAGGTCTGCCGCTGATAACACACGTCCATGTTGGAGACAAATACTTGGCCTTTTGGACGTAGATAAATCTCACATCTTACAGCATGTGCTTGTTCGACAGCACTTTCATCATATAATATGACAGTATATCTTAAAAAGGAGCCTTAACATTGAAGCCACATGCACATCATACTCTGGAATGTGTCCACAATTCATTCATTGAAGGACTGGAGTCCAGTTCTTGGTCTGAGAGTCTTCCTTACAGAATGGAATATGTTAATGAGCCAAAACGTTGCCATATAGAGCTCTTCCAAAATTGCCATGACTGATGGCTTTATCATTCTGGGACCCTCTCAGAGTTGAAGGCACTTCAAAGAGTTGTGAAAGGATATAGTGAAGCGTAAAATGATTCCCAAAATTCAAAGAAACAGTCAGAGCCATAATATACTGTATCCTATTTGCCGAAGGTAAAAAAATCCAGCGAATGTAAAAGATGGTCTGAAAATATGACCCACCATCGGAGGATGTATTCATAAAATCATCCATTCATTGATAAATATGCAGTAAAATAGGAGGATTTATAGAAGGTTTTAAAGTAAATATTGCATTTTATTTTTTATTTTATTGTAATTTTGTTCAAGATAACATATGTTGATCTACTCTGAATTGTAAAGAATCATCCATATTATACAAATGCTGACTGGTATATCTGTTACAACAATTGCATGGATAGGCTATATTGATTGTTTTCCACGTCATGCATATGGTTGCAATATGTATGTTCATATTGGCACATTGTGTATTGATGCATGAACATTTTACTGTCTGACATAGATTCTTGATTAACAACATTTCTGATAGAGAAGTGAAAGATCAGTAACATCTTTTTAAACAGGCTTGTTTTAAGCATTTATATGAACCCGTACAATGTCTTATTAGGCTTACCGGGTTAATAATATTGGAATAGACTGAAAATAGCTGTTATTTAGTAGGGATCATTATGAAATAGGAGTAAGACATTACATGGGGTTTCTTACATGCTTTTAGGACGATTTTCATTTGCATTTACTGTCGGCTTTAAGGTAAGTGTTACCAAAATAAATAAAAATATGTATGGACAAAAAGGCATGACACATCCTCTTCTCCCTTGTTCGTTTCTGTTTAGGCACACCTTCATTACAAAAAGTGTCACTAACAAATCAACAATCATAGGAAAAACAGAATATTTTTTTTATAACGAGACACACTGAGGACACGATCACTACAATCTCGCTTTGTTTAGAGGAGAAACTAAGAGCAAAGCAAACAGTACCCCAAAACGGTTCAATTTTTTCCCTTCACTTTGAATAACTTATAATGAGGTGGAGGGTTAAGACCATATTTGATTGAACCAGATTCCAGCAATAATTATCATTATCAAAGTTACAAGTCAGCTGGAAACAAACCATGTTTACTTAGCATTTGAAATCAAATCGTGCTGCGACCAATCTCAAGTCTAGAGCTGACCCTGTGCAAAGGGAAAGTGCAGTGCTATAGTGCAAGTGCAAAGATTCCTCTCCCTAAGCTAACATAAACAAACATATGCTTAATAGACATTGCTAAGAGTAAGACTAAGTAAACTTCAATGGAAGAGAGCCTAAAGAGTGGAAAGAGTGAGGGGTAGTTAGAGTTTAAGAGAGACACCATCATCTTTGAAAAGACGAGTACAGATCCAGAAATGGTCTGAACTACAACATAGTATTTGTGGCAAATAAATCAGAGGATACCATGCTATGGTAGCCTGGCAGAGTGAAAACTGTAAAGACCGACACTGGAGTAGAGAAGCAAGTACGGGGAGTCAAACATTTAATCGGAACAGACATGAAACAAGACAGGAATAGCGTCAGCACACGGGTATACAAGGACACATGACAATCGATGCTGAAGCGGGGAACAGAGCGGGGGAACAGACAGATATAGGGGAGGTAATAACAGAGGTCATTGAGTCCAGGTGAGTCCAATAATTGCTGATACACATGACGGGGAAGGCAGGTGTGCGTAATGATGGTGTCAGGAGTGCGTAATGCTTCGTCCTCGAGCACCAGGGGGAAAGAGCGGGAGCAGGCATGACAGAAAACAACTATTTGCAAAGTATTGGATTATGTTAAACCCTGTGTAATTTTTATTTTGAGTCTGATTAAACTCATATTACTGTTACATAATGTTAGATCCTTGTGAAGATGTCAACTGCTCATAAATTTTTTTGAATCATGATGGTAAAGACATCTTATAAGCAATACATGAAGAGTTTATTTCCAAAACGTTACATCCACACATTTTTCACATCTGTGTTTTTTAACCAGAAATGATTGCTTATGTGTACCTTCATATGTGTGTAAAATATTACTGTTCTCCAATGTTTATTCATATATTTTAGGTGTGTATAATATACAGTACCAGTCAAATGTTTGGACACACCTACTCATTCAAGGCTTTTTCTTTATTATTACCATTTTCTACACTGTAGAATATTAGTGAAGACATCAACACTATGAAATAACATATGGAACGATGTAGTAACCAAAACAGTGTTAAACAAATCAAAATACATTTAATATTTGAGATTCTTCAAAGTAGCCACCCTTTGCCTTGATGACAGCTTTGCACACTCTTGGCATTCTCTCAACCAGCTTCATGAGGTAGCGTCCCACCAACGATGAAATAAATCACTTACCTTTGAAGATCTTACTCTGTTGGCAATCCAAAGGGTCCCAGCTACACAATAAATTGTCGTTTTGTTTGATAAAGTCCCTCTTTATATCCCAAAAACTCTGTTTGGTTCAGTAATCCACCTGTTCAAAGGTGTTCAAACATGCAGACAAATAAATCCCAAACGTACCAGTAAAGTTCGTCGAAAACAAGTCAAACAATGTTTTTAATCAATCCTAAGGTACCCTAATATGTAAATACACGATAATATTTCAGACGGAAAATAGCCTGTTCAAAAGAAAAGAAAAATAACGAAGAGGGCGCACACTGTCACGCGCAAAACAGTACAGTCCACCTCATGATCCAGCAGGAAGAACTCCTATTTCTTGTTCGTTTAAAAAAAAAAACAAGCCTGAAACCATGTCTAAAGACTGTTGACATCTAGTGGAAGCCATAGGAACTGCAATCTGGGAGCTAAATCCCTCTGTAGTGAATAGCAAGTCACTGGAAAAACTGTGACATCAAAAAATCAAATTTTCCGGATAGATTTTCCTCTGGTTTTCGCCTGCCTGTCGTGTTATAATCACAGACATTATTTTAACAGTTTTAGAAACTTCAGAGTGTTTTCTATCCAATACTACCAATTATATGCATATCCTAGCTTCTGGGACTGAGTAACAGGCAGTTTACTTTGGGCACATCAGACTCTCCGTACTTCCGAACACTGCCCCCTAGAAGAGATTAACCTCTAGGGGATCATTGCACGACTTTACCGTTTTGGAGAGCCTGGCGTGCCCAAAGTAAAATGCCTCCCATTCAGGCCCAGAAAATAGGATATGCACATATTTGGTACCATTGGATAGGAAACACTCTGAATTTTCCAAAACTGTTAACCAGAACGGATATGGCAGGCGAAACCCCGAGGAATTTCTGTCCTGGAGAAAGTGGTTTTCACAGAGTGCCTCATTTGGAACCCCTCCCTCATGAAAATGCCCATAAAAGGGCATATGAATGCAGTACCTATCGCTTCCTCTGGATGTCAACAGTCTCGAGAAAGTGTTTTGATTCTGTTCAGATGAAATAGAGCAGAGAAGAAGAGGGAATAAGGAAGTGTCCCTTTGGAACTCTAGAGGACTGGACGCGCGCTCTCGGGAAGCGTGCACTGTGTTTTTTTACGTCTTTAGAGCTCAGTTTATATTCCGGTTGATTTATTATAGTAAATATANAAGTTCTTCAACAGGTAATTGATTTGTTTTCGCTGTGAAATGTGTTATGTGTGTGCCGCGCTGGCTAATGAATTCATGGCTATGGGAAAAGTATGTGAGGTGCTACCCTCAAACAATCAAATGTTGTGCTTTCACCGTAAAGCCTTTTTGAAATCTGACAACGCTGTGATATTGCCAAGAAACAGAGCTTTTGATGAGTATGGAACACTTGTATATTGGTGGATGTTTAATAATTCAACTTTTGGATTTTGAATTTGGCGCCTTGCATTTCACCTGGTAGTGTCGGGAGTGGGGCGCTAGCGCCCCAGTGATCCCTAAGAAGTTTTAAACACATGAAGGTCAGTCAATACGGAAAATTTCGAGAACTTTTAACGTTTCTTCAAGTGCAGTCGCAAAAACTATCAAGCGCTATGATGAATCTGGCTCTCATGAGGACCACCACAGGAAAGGAAGACCCAGAGTTACCTCTGCTGCAGAGGATAAATTCATTAGAGTTAACTGCACCTCAGATTGCAGCCCAAATAAATGCTTCACAGAGTTCAAGTAACAGACACATCACAACATCACATTTTCAGAGGAGACTGTGTGAATCAGGCCTTCATGGTCAAATTGCTGCATAGAAACCACTACTAAAGGACACCAATAAGGAGAAGAGACTTGCTTGGGCCAAGAAACACAAGCAATGGCCATTAGAACGGTGGAAATCTGTCCTTTGGTCTGATGGTTTCAACCGCCGTGTCTTTGTGAGACGCAGAGTAGGTGAACGGATGATCTTTGCGTGTGTGGTTCCCACCATGATGCATTGAGGAGGAGGTATGATGGTGTGGGGGTGCTTTGCTGGTGACAGTCAGTGATTTATTTTGAATTCAAGAAAGACTTAACCAGCATGGTACCACAGCATTCTGCAATGATATGCCATCCCATCTGGTTTAAGCATAGTGGAACTATCATTTGTTTTTCAACAGGACAATGATCCAAAACAAACCTCCAGGCTGTGTAAGGGCTGTTTGACCAAGAAGGAGAGTGATGGAGTGGTGCATCAGATGACCTGGCCTCCACAATCACCTGACCTCAACCCCCTGGAAGCCTGTGTTTCAGACATAAGGAAGTGGATGGCTGCAAATGTTTTACTTTTAAAATCTGAAAAAACTGAGATGCTAGTTCTAGGTCCCAATAAACAAAGAGAGCTGTTGGATCTGACAATTAATCTTGATTGTTGTAGAGTCTTCTCAAATAAAACTGTGAAGGACCTTGGCATTACTCTGGACCCTGATCTCTCTTTTGATGTCAAGAATATTTCAAGGACAGCTTTTTTCCAGCTCCATAACATTGCAAAAATCAGAAACGATTTGTTCAAAAATGATGCAGAAAAAACTAATCTATGCTTTTGTCACTTCTAGATTAGACTACTGCAATGTTCTACTCTCCGGCTACCCAGATAATGCACTAAATAAACTTCAGTTAGTGCTAAACACCTCTACTACAACCCAAAAATGTGATCATATTACTCCAGTGCTAGCCTCTCTACATTGGCTTCCTGTTAAGGCGAAGGCTGATTTCAAGGTTTTACTGCTAACCTACAAAGCATTACATGGGCTTTCTCCTACTTATCTCTCCGATTTGGTCCTGCCGTACATACCTACACGTACGCTACGGTCACAAGACACAGGCCTCCTTATTGTCCCTAGAATTTCTAAGCAAACAGCTGGAGGCAGGGCTTTCTTCTATAGAGCTCAATTTTTATGGAATGGTCTGCCTATTCATGTGAGAGACGCTGACTCGGTCTCAACCTTTAAGTCTTTATTGAAGGCTCATCTCTTCAGTAGGTCCTATGATTGAGTGTAGTCTGGCCCAGGGGTGCGAAGGTGAACAGCAAGGCACTGGAGCGACGAACTGCCCTTGCTGTCTCTGCCTGGCCGTCTCCCCTCTCTCCACTGGGATTCTCTGCCTCTGACCCTATTACGGGAGCTGAGTCACTGGCTTACTAGTGCTCTTCCATGCCGTCCCTAGGAGGGGTGCGTCACTTGAGTGGGTTGAGTCACTGATGTGATCTTCCTGTCCGGTTTTGCGCCCCCTCAGGCTTGTGCGGTGGAGGAGATATTCGTGGGCTATACTCAGCCTTGTCTCAGGGTAGTAAGTTGGTGGTCTGTTGATATCCCTCTAGTGGTGTGGGGCCTGTGCTTTGGCAAAGTAGGTGGGGTTATATCCTGCCTGATTGGCCCTGTCCGGGGGTATCGTTGGACGGGGCCACAGTGTCCCCCGACCCAACCCCGGTCTCAATCTCCAGTCTCCAGTATCTATGCTGCAATAGTCTATGTGCCGGGGGGCTAGGGTCAGTCTGTTATACCTGATATAATTCTTCTGTCTTATCTGGTGTCCTGTGTGAATTTAACTTTGCTCCCTCTAATTCTCTCTCTCTCCCTCTCTCCCTTCCCTCCCGGAGGAACTGAGCCCTAGGATCATGCCGCAGGAATACTTGGCCTGATGACTCCTGGCTGTCCCCAGTCCACCCGGTCGTACTGCTGCTCCAGTTTGAACTCTTCTGCCTGCGACTAGGGAACCCTGACCTGTTCACCAGATGTGCCACCTTGTCCCGGACCTGCTGTTTTCGACTCTCTCTCTCCACTGCACCTGCTATCTCGACCTTTGAATGCTCGGCTATGAAAAGCCAACTGACATTTACTTCTGAGGTACTGACCTGTTGCACCCTCTACAACCACTGTTTTTATTATTTGACCCTGCTGGTCATCAATGAACATTTGAACATCTCAAAGAACAATCTGGCCTTAAATGGCCATGTACTCTTATAATCTCCACCCAGCACAGCCAGAAGAAGACTGGCCACCCCTCAGAGCCTGGTTCCTCTCTAGGTTTCTTCATTTCTTCCTTTCTTCCTAGCAAGTTTTTCCTAGCCTCCGTGCTTCTACATCTGCATTGCTTGCGGTTTGTGGTTTTAGGCTGTATTTCTGTATAGCACTTTGACATCTGCTGATGTAAAAAGGACTTTATGAATACATTTGATTGATTGATTGATCAGATGACCTGGCCTCCACAATCACCCGACCTCAACCCAATTGAGATGGTTTGGGATGAGTTGGACCGCAGAGTGAAGGAAAAGCAGTCAAGAAGTGCTCAGCATATGTGGGAACTCCTTCAGGACAGTTGGAAAAGCATTCCAGGTGAAGCTGGTTGAGGGAATGCCAAGAGTGTGCAAAGCTGTCATCAAGGCAAAGGGTGGCTACTTTGAAGAATCTAAAATATAAAATATATTTTGATTATTTAACAGTTTTTATGATTCCATATGTGTTATTTCATAGTTTTGATATCTTCACTATTATTCTACAATGTAGAAGCCCTTGAATGAGTAGGTGTGTCCAAACCTTTGACTGGTACTGTATATATATTATTTTGCAAAACACTATACAAAACATTAAGAACACCTGCTTTTTCCATGACATAGACTGACCAGGTGAATCCAGGTGAAAGCTATGATCCTTATTGATGTAACTTTCAATCAATGTAGATGAAGGGGAGGAGACATTTTAAAGAAAGATTCTTAAGCCTTGAGGCAACTGAGAGATTGTGTATGTGTGCCATTCAGAGGGTGAATGGGCAATACAAAATATTGAAGTGTTTTTGAGTGGGGTATTGTAGTTGGTGCGAGGCGTACCAGTTTGTGTCAAGAACTGCAACGTTGCTGGGTTTTTCAATCAAGTGATAGATTCAAACAAATACATAATTAGAAAGTGAAAAAACAAACCAACCTTTTTCATAAGTACTTTTAACAATAAAAGCTAATTTACCAACATTTCTGAAAATGGATATACACTCCATGTGCAGTTTATTAGGTACTCTCATCTAGTACCATGTCGGACCCCCCTTTGCCTCCAGAACAGCCTGAATTCTTTGGGGCATGGAACTGTTGCTCAATTGGTATCAAGGGACCTAACATGTGCCAGGAAAACATTCCCCACACCATTACATCACTGCCACCAGCCTGTACCGTTGACACCAGGCAGCATGGGGCGGCAAATCCTGACTCTGCCATCAGCATGACGCAACAGGAACAATATATATTTTTTCCACTCCTCAATTGTCTAGTGTTGGTGATCGCGTGCCCACTGGAGCCGCTTCTTCTTGTTTTTAGCTGATTGGAGTGGAACACAGTGTGGTTGTCTGCTGCAATAGCCCATACGTGACATGGACCGGCGAATTGTGTGTTCCGACATGCCGTTTCGCACACCACTGTTGTACTTCGCTGTTATTTGCCTGTTTTGGGCCACCTGTTAGCTTGCACGATTCTTGCCATTCTCCTTCGACCGCTCATCACAAGCTGTTTTCGTCCACAGGACTGCCGCTGACTGGATGTTTTTTGTTTGTCGCACCGTTCTCTGTAAACCCCAGACACTGTTGTGTGTGAAAAGCTCATGAGGCCGGCCTGATCTGGATTACTGGAACCGGTGCGCATGGCATCGACGATCATACGACGCTCAAAGTTGTTTAGGTCACTCGTTTTGTCCATTTTGACGTTCAATCGAACAGTAACTGAATGCCTCGATGCCTCACATGGCCACATGACTCAATGTCTGTAGGAGCTAACCATTTTTGTGAACAGAGTGGTGTACCTAATTAAGTTTATAGCGTTTTGGAAAGCTCTGTTAAGGTCATGGGTTGCGTCCCAAATGGCCCAAATGGCACCCTATTCCCTACATATTGCACTTAGATGGGCTCTGATCAAAAGTAGTGCACTATTAAATAATAGGGTTCCATTTGGAATGCAACCATGGTGTCAGATCCATTAGCATGACACATTATATTTATTTAACACTGTCTGCCTCTGGGCTACCAACCCCCACATGTACGTCACACATCCTTGGAAGTCGTGTCAGAGTCACTTGGAGCTGGTGTCAGAGTAATTTGGAGTGGGTGTCACTTGGCACCCTCAAACAGACAATAAGGAATACCAGTTAAACTATACTCTGAGCAGCATCTAACTTTTAAATCCAAGCAGCAAACACAGTTTGTGTCTACCAACCTCAGCCCCTCTAAAAGGAAATAAGTAATAGCAGGTAAACTACACACTGACCAAAGTCTAACTTTTAAATCCAAGCAATGATCCAAGTTTGTGTCTGTGTAGGGAGCTAGCATCATCAAACATACTGATAGGCCTACCTTAAGCTCTGTTCCAAGCCATCCTTAACGTACCCAGCCTGCTACTGTGCCTCTTGCATTACATTATTTACATGTGATCTCCATGCATTACAAATTACATGCTTGATTAAGAGCTAATATATCTGATTTCAGATCAGATCATGGTAGAGCAATGTCAGGCCCTGTCTGCTTCCAAGTGCTCGACGTTGCTGTCAAGGAAATAATGGGAAAGTTATGTTTTTTGTCCTGAATATGCTTTTGTTTCTGCCAACTGCTTCTTTCAATAACCTTTCTATAGGAAAGGCCAATTGACAAATGAATCTTGTAAGTATGTTCGTACAATGGGAAATATGTTGGTTGATTAGTGAACCAGAGTACACAGGGGTTGCTAATGTATTTGGCTATTTCAGCATAATTTTAAAAGCTCAAGGACTTTAAAAAGCAGAAAGACATAAGGAAAGGCCGGACCGCATGTGTAAATGCTCATTCTAGCCAGTGTACATGACAAACAGAAGATACAGTTTAGTTTTGAGCAATGAATATCAGATATTAAAGACAGTATTGTATCACCATTATACAGTATTATCATTGATACAGTCACATATGCGTTAACATCTATCTGACTTTAGAGACAGCCATAGAAGCTCCAGCCTGGCTCTGTCGGTCATAGTTCGAACATAAACCATTTGGAACAGAGACAAAAGCAACACTCAAGCCAACGATTTACGAGGGAGTTAAGAGACGTCCTTATCACTGTCTGGGAGACTGATAGTAGGGATGGTTCCTTCCACTCCAATGTTGACTGATGTCGTTGCAGGCGACAACTCTGGGAGTGCAGCCCTCACGGTCTTGAAGATTTCTGAGACACTTCCTCAAGAATGATAATCATGGGAGAAATGTTTATTTAGCACATGGAGGCCTACACTGATCTGAGCCAAACCAATGTACACAAACAGGCAGCAACAGGCAGCCCAATTCTGATCTTTTTTTCCACTAATTGGTCTATTGAACAATCACATCAAAAACATTTCACATCAGATCTTTCTCAGAGCTGATCTGATTGGTCAAAAGACCAATTAGTGAAAAAAATATCAGAATTGGGCTGCCTGTCAAAATTCAGCCAACGTCTTGTGTCCCCAGTCTGGTTATGACTGTGACATTGGCACACACTGGATTAAGCTAGGATTCAAACAACCCGCAAGGGCAGACTTTTAAAGTCAAATGCTGTACAATGTTGGAGTATTGTTATATATCATATGTAATTTCACCATCTGCGCTCTCTTTCTTTAATGTTGTCTGACAATGCCACATGGAAAGCAAGCTTCTAAACTTTTACTCCGGGATTGAATTTCCATTATGAGACATGTTACTGTAGGATCTTTCAGCCTCTCAAACTGTACAAATTACACAAACTACAGCAGAATCCCTCTAAGACTTCATTCTTTTCCCAGAATGAACTCCACATATTGTCAAGGGCATGGCATTTCGTATGGGACTTTGAACAAGGGTTCTCGTCATCAACATGTGGCAAATTAGAGCTGTAAGAGCTTTTGATGTGTTTCTGCAGAAGTCAGATGTTTCCGATTGATAAGCTGGTAATCAGCGGTGGCTGATCTGAGATCTGGCGTTAGAGGGGAGTCCCGTAACAAAGGCCTTTATGAGGCCGTTAAAGACACTGCAAATGCACTCCCCTCTCCATAAACTCCACAGCCTGCAGTGAAAACATTCTCAAACTATTCCCAACATTTCCTCCCATTTTTAATAATCACTCCAATTCACTCCCTGCAGGGAAAGGAACCAGCGAGAACCGAGAGACAAAATCTATTAACTAAGGCTTCACGGATTAGTTAATGCACTATTACATTAGGAGAAACTCTGCGTATTCAAAGAATCGTTGCTATTAAGTATTATTAGAGCTGTCATATAGAGATTGAGGAGTCTGTTTGAAGTACACTTTAAAGAATGACGGCGCTGGGACGTTGGCAAAGTATACTCAAACATATAATCTGTGCAGTTTCATTCACTGCTATCGTAACACACTGTAGGAACTACTTTAGAGCATACAGTCTATCTAGGTTCGAAAGGAGACTGGTATCTAAAGGAACGTTTTTGTATCTTGTTTGGTTTTTATTTTAAACCCTTCATTTTACCAGGTAAGTTGACTATGAACACATTCTCATTTATAGCAATGACATAGGGAATAGTTACAGGGGACAGGAGGGGGAGATGAACAAGCCGATTGGAAGGAAAACCAATCAATATCTACTGAAGGAAGAATACTACAAGGACTCAGTGATATACGTTTGAAGTTGAAGTTTATCTATTATTGAAACAGTTTGTTTTTGCTGTTTTTTTATGTTCAAAGTTCAACGCACAACAAAGTATCACAGTCCATTAATTCACAACAATACCATTTTGTCCAATATGATAATACAAAATAATAAACTGGGTACCCAATAAAATGAAATGTGAGTGCACTCAATTTTCTCAGTTCACGATGTACCAGTCTAGAGTCAAGAGATAATAAGGTGATGATGATGATTGTAGAAGCTGTAGATGACGAGCCTCTGTAAAATGTGAAATGATCATCAATATCAAAAGCATTCATGCTTATGTAAATATCCTTACTGGTTTTAGATCCTAAATATTATGTACACCTTAGTTATTCATCAAGACAGGCATAGAACTCAGCTAGCATAAAGCTAGGTAACTCACCATGATTCTTCGTTCACAACATCAAACGAAAAGACTCCCAATTATCTTCTGGTTCAGCACACTGAATATCTAAGCACTTGATTCTTCTGTAGTAGTAATTGTATACTTTACAACTTTGGTTTCCAGTTGGTTTCTAATTTTCTTTCTGTTTCAAAGTTTGTGGGTGCTCTTCTCCGAAGGCAAGATGGAAAGAGAGTGAGATTGTTCAGACTCTAGGGGTTGCCAACAAACCCCAAACCCATAAGATTTGTGTAAAGAAATGAACTTTAAGCTGACAGTACCTGCAATTGGGCACTATAATTACTTTAAAAAATATGTACAGTACCAGTCACCAGTCAGGAACAACATACTCCATCATGGAAAGATCCGACCACCTCACAAAATAACTTTAACCCGACAAAAAAAAGAAAAACAGATTCATCTACAGACACGAACGATTTACTTACCATTGAGGTATAGGCTAGTGCTCTGGCTGGAATCCATGCAACACTGGAAAAGTTGTGTGAGGAGGTAGCAGAGCTGAGGGGGAGTTTGGAGTTCAGCCAGAGTGAAATTCTCACGCTCCAAAGAGAAAACAAGACACTCACAGCCAAGGTAAAAATCCACGATTCCAACATGGATTGTCTACTCAGGGAAAACAGTGTGATGAAGGAGTCGCTACTAGACATACAAAGTCATAGCTTGCGTGAAAATCTATTTTTTTCGGGGATTCCTGAGAACGCATCCAATAATCCAGAGGGCGCGATCAGAGAATTCATGCAATCTGCCTTGAAACTTCCTATAGAGACTGTAAACAAGGTGGCTTTCCACCGAGTACACAGACTTGGAACTCGGAGCGACAAGACCAAGGGTCCCCGACCGATCATCGCAAAATGTGAACACTACCAACAAAAGGAGCTGATCAAAAGCAGGGGAAGGGAGCTTAAAGGGACCAAATTCGGTTTCAATTACCAATTTCCAAGTGAGATAAACAAACGTCGTAAGAGACTGTATCCGGTACAAAGACAACATTGTGGACTTACTCTTTATAGATAGACAGCTATTCCGAGACCGCTCCATAACACCGTGGCTGTACTAAATTCTACAGGCACTTTAGGTTACGAAAAAAAAGGTTTGGGAACTGTAAAAATATCTGAACATTATGAAGTGGATATGAACACACACGTCCTCAATTACATGCTTGCTTACACATACGGACTTATGAATACATACACACACAGCTGATCTCGCTCTCTTCTCTCATTCTCTTTTTCGCTTTTCACTTCTCTCCCTCTCTCTCTATTGTCAAGAACTGTTTTATAATTGTATGTGTTTATTGTCTGTCTATCTTTTTTATGTATTTGTCTACAAGTTTATATATGTTTACAACAAGCAAGGGGAAGATAGCAGAATAGGGGCATTGGGGAATAATAGCATATTCTACGGAATACATTTGTACTGTAGTGAAGCCGTCTCTAGAGTAATGCAAGGTCTCTTTCATGATCATGTGAAACGTCAATTGCTATGGAAATGCTGGGATGTGTTTTTCAATTATGTTAAAGTTAATTATGATGCAACTATGATGGTGATACGATATGATTACAATTATCATCATGAATATTAAGGCTATGCGTACTACATGTTACACACACAGACACTCAACCATGCAAATTGGCAAAGTTATTATTTATTTGGACATCACACAGTCTTACTCTTATACAGACATCGTACACACTCTCACTATATCACATCCAATATCATTTGTTTTTCAACAGGACAATGACCCAACACACATCCAGGCTGTGTAAGGGCTATTTGACCAAGATGGAGAGTGATGGAGTGGTGCCTCAGATGACCTGGCCTCCACAAGCACCCGACCTCAACCCATTTGAGATGGTTTGGGATGAGTTGGACTGCAGAGTCAAGAAAAAGCAGCCAACAAGTGCTCAGCATATGTGGGAACTCCTTCAAGACTGTTGGAAAAGCATTCCAGGTGAAACTGGTTGAGATAATGCCAAGAGTGTCATCAAGGCAAAGGGTGGCTACTTTGAAGAATCTCAAATACAACATACATTTTGATTTGTTTAACAACTATGTCCATATGTGTTATTTCATAATTTTGATGTCTTCACTATTATTCTACAATGTAGAAAATAGTACAAATAAATAAAAACTCTTAAAGGAGTAGGTGTGTCCAAATTTTTAACTGGTACTGTATATGTTTACATTACTTTTTTGATTGATTTCCCACCATTTTATAAGTCAGAAGACAGCAATCCAGACCTTCCTAGGACCATGTAAATGTCCTATGTCGAATAAACTTCTTTTTGCCTCGCTCTGAAGGTTGGCTGCATCACTCCATCCATTTACAGTTGAAGTCAGAAGTTTACATACAACTTAGCCAAATACATTAAAACTCTGATTTTCACAATTCCTGACATTTAATCCTAGGAAAAAGTCCCTGTCTTAGGTCAGTTAGGATCACCACTTTATTTTAAGAATGTGAAATGTCAGAATAATAGTAGAGAGAATGATTTATTTCAGCTTTAATTCTTTCATCACATTCCCAGTGGGTCAGAAGTGTACATACACTCAATTAGTAGTTGGTAGCATTGCCGTTAAATTGTTTAACTTGGGTCAAATGTTTAGGGTAGCCTTCCACAACCTTCCCACAATAAGTTGGGTGAATTTTGTCCCATTCCTCCTGACAGAGTTGGTGTAACTGAATCAGGTTTGTAGGCCTCTTTGTTCGCACACACTTTTCAATTCTGCCCACAAATTTTCTATATGATTGAGGTCAGGGCTTTGTGATGGCCACTCCAATACCTTGACTTTGTTGTCCTTAAGCCATTTTGCCACAACTTTGGAAGTATGTTTGGGGTCATTGTCCATTTGGAAGACCCATTTGCGACCAAGCTTTAACTTCCTGACTGATGTCTTGAGATGTTGTTTCAATATATTCACGTAATTTTCCTTTCTCCTTTCTCACGCCATCTATTTTGTGAAGTGCAACAGCCCCTCCTGCAGCAAAGCACCCCCACAACATGATGCTGCCACCCCCGTGCTTCAAGGTTGGGATGGTGTTCTTCGGCTTGCAAGCCTCCGCTTTATTCCTCCAAACATAACAATGGTCATTATGGCCAAACAGTTCTATTTTTGTTTTATCAGACCAGAGGACATTTCTCCAAAAAGTATGATCTTGTCCCCATGTGCAGTTGCATACCGTAGTCTGGCTTTTTTATGGTGATTTTGGAGCAGTGGCTTCTTCCTTGCTGAGCGGCCTTTCAGGTGATGTCGATATAGGACTCTTTCTACTGTGGATATAGATACTTTTGTACCTGTTTCCTCCAGCATCTTCACAAGGTCCTTTGCTGTTGTTCTGGGATTGATTTGCACTTTTCGCACCAAGGTACATTCATCTCTAGGCAACAGAATGCGTCTCCTTCCTGAGCGGCATGGCGGCTGCGTGGTCCCATGGTGTTTATACTTGCGCACTATTGTTCGTACAGATGAACGTGGTACGTTCAGACGTTTGGAAATTGCTCCCAAGGATGAACCATACTTGTGGAGGTCTACAATTTTGTTCTAAGATCTTGGCTGATTTCTTTTGATTTTCCCATGATGTCAAGCAAAGAGGCACTGAGTTTGAAGGTAGGCATTGAAATACATCCACATGTACACCTCCAATTGACTCAAATGATGTCAATGAGCCTATCAGAAGCTTCTAAAGCCATTACATAATTTTCTGGAATTTTCCAAGCTGTTTAAAGGCACAGTCAACTTAGTGTATGTAAACTTCTGGCCCACTGGAATTGTGATACAGTGAGTTATAAGTGAAATAATCAGTCTGTAAACAATTGTTGGAAAAATTACTTGTGTCATGCCAAAACTATAGTTTGTTAACAAGAAATTTGTGGAGTGGTTGAAAAACGAGTTTTAATGACTCCAACCAAAGTGTATGTAAACTTCACTTCACTGCAACCTTACGTCAAAGGGGCGGTCTTTAGCAAAACATTTATCCAGCTCAACTGCTTTGTGGCACAGACATGGCAAAGCAATTGCTGAATTTGTCTCGAGCAGGCAGATCTAAATATATAACTTTCATACCTCTAAGATAAAGAATGCAACTGCACACTTCCTTAAACCTAAAATAAATAAAGAAGTAATTTTGTGTGGAAGTCAAACATTTGTTTTATGTTGGAGGTAGACACATTGAATATGCACAGAACAACTAAATCTATACCTTTACATAGCAATTCTCTCATTGTCTATAGGAGGGATGCACACTGTTTAAATGGCCCAAATGTTGATTTAGATATTCACTAATTTAACAGATTTTGACTATCACTAATGTCATATGTTTGGTGAAATAATAAAGAAGGTGAAATATTTTGAGTGGATGTTCCTAAAATGGATAACTATACAGTGCATTCAGAAAGTATTCAGACCCCTTCACTTTTTCCACATTTTGTTAAGTTACAGCATTATTCTAAAATGGATTAAATAAATTTTTTCCCTCATCAATCTACACACAATACCCCATAATAACAAAGTGAAAACAGGTTTATAGACATTTTTGCAAATGTATCAAAAACAGAAATACTTTATTTACATGAGTATTCAGACCCTTTGCTATTAGACTCAAAATTGAGCTCAGGTGCATCCTGTTTCAATTGATCATCCTTGAGATGTTTCTACAACTTGATTGGGTCCACCTGTGGTAAATTCAGTTGGTTGGACATGATTTGTAAAGGCACACACCTGTCTATACAAGATCCCACAGTTGACAGTGCATGTCAGAGCAAAAACCAAGCCATGAGGTCGAAGGTATTGTCCGTAGAGCTCCAAGACAGGATTGTGTCGAGGCATAGATCTGCGGAAGGGTACAAAGGTCCCCAAGAACACAGTGGCCTCCATCATTCTTCAATGAAAGAAGTTTGGAACCACCAAGACTCTTCTTAGAGCTGTCCGCCCGGCCAAATGGAGGGAGGTGACCAAGAACCCGATGGTCACTCTGACAGAGTTCCAGAGTTCCTCTGTGGAGATGGGAGAACCTTCCAGAAGGACAATCATCTCTGCAGGACTCCACCAATCAGGCCTTTATGGTCGAGAGGCCAGACGTAAGCCACTCCTCAGTAAAAGGCACATGACAGCCCGCTGAGACGTTGCCATTAGCACTCAGACCATGAGAAACAAGATTCTCTGGTTTGATGAAACCAAGATTAAACTCTTTGGCCTGAATGCCAAGATTCACAACTGGAGGAAACCAGGCACCATGAAGCATGGTGGTCGCAGCATCATGTTTTTTTGGGAGACTAGTCAGGATCGAGGGTAAGATGAACGGAGCAAAGTACAGAGAGATCCTTGATGAAAACCTGCTCCAGAGTGCTCAGTACCTCAGACTGTGGCGAAGGTTCACCTTCCAACAAGACAAGACACTAAGCACACAGCCAAGACAGCGCAGGAGTGGCTTCAGACCACTCAAGGACAAGTCTCTGAATGTCCTTGAGTCGCCCAGCCAGAGCCCGGACTTGAACCCGATCTAACATCTCTGGAGAGACTGAAAATAGCTGTGCTGCGACGCTCCCCATCCAACCTGACAGAGCTTGAGAGGATCTACAGAAAATAATGGGAGAAACTGCACAAATACAGGTGTGCCAAGCTTGATATTTCAGGTTTGTATTTTGAATACATTTGCAAACAAATCCTAAAATCTGTTTTTATGGGGTATTGTGTGTAGATTGATGAGGGAAAAAAGATTTAAATCAATTTCAGAACAAGGCTGTAACGTAACAAAATGTTGAAAAAGTCAAGGGGTCTGAATACTTCCCAAATGAACTGTAAATAAACAATTCCAGGTGAAAGCCAAAGGTCATAGCTTTCTAGGGGGGAGGGCACTACTACATTAATAAAATATTGCCCTCTTGCTAGATTGATGACTAAAGCCATTGTGAAACAGGGCTGTCAGCTCAACTGGTTAATTAAGGACTGTCTTGTTTTGTGAAAACATTAGGGAATGTCTAAAAAAACATGGTGTGTGGTTTCATTTATTTAACTAGGCAAGTCAGTTAAAAATAAATTCTTATTTACAATGACGGCCTAGGAACAGTGTGTTAACTGCCTTGTTCAGGGGCAGAACGACAGATTTGTACATTTTCAGCTCGAGGAATCGATCTAGCAACCTTTCGGTTACTGGCCCAACACTCTAAAGAGCATTGTAATTTATAATGAGGCTCAGGGAAATCAGAAGGTGCCAAGTAGCAAGCATATCCATGTTCATATTGAAAGTTTATGGTTCCACTACAGTAGGTCACTAGAAAGCCTTAATCAAATGAAGTGGGGGGCATCCTGAGTGGCGCAACGGTCTAAGGCACTGCATCTCAGTGCTAGAGGGTTCGAATCTAGGCTGTATCACAGGGTGGGTGGTGCACAATTGGCCCAGTGTCGTTCAAGTTTGGCCAGTGTCAGGCCGTCATTGTAAATAAGAATTTGTTCTTAACTGACTTTCCTAGTTAAATATTTGTATTTATTTTTTAACTGTGAGGGCTGCGCATCGTAAATGTGATTTCCCCCCTTGGCAAGTGGCAGAATTTTCACTCAGTACAACCTGGGGCCCGACCATATCTCAACCTCTTTTAAATGGGACATACAATCACAGATCCCTGTGTCTTTGATGGTGGCAGAGCTCTTTTCCAGAGAAGCCTTTGGACCACAGCCATAAAAAAAAGCTCAAACTTCAAATGACTTCTGCCTTCTCCATTCTCTCTCTCCCCATTCTTTGGAGCTGATCTACACTTTCTGTAGCCAGTGCTTCATGCTGGCTATCAGGGAAAGTGCACTCTGCCACATCAAAGGGAGACTCCACTCTGTCCATACCAGGCTAGGTCCTACAAATGAGAGCCTCATTTGAAGTTAGTCATTTGGCAGAAAGCTAAACAACCTGCTGTTAACTACCTCACTTACTGGTGTTTACAAGGAAACATGTCAATTAAATATTATTCTCCACAAACACTGATGCATTCAGAGCGTCAGAATATTCAGTAGGAAAAAGTCAAATGCAACGGTAAAATAGATTTTTAGGTTGTGTAAACTTCCTACATTTGATATGGTAAACTGACCTCTGTGAACCCAGAAGGTCAAGGGTCATCCTCCTCTCTCCTGTTGAGGTGAGGCAGTCTTGAGCTCTTTACTTGACCCTTCTTTTGCGTGTTTTTATCGAAGTGGGAGGTACAACGCACACAGTCGATTTGCACATGCTCAAACTCACTCACATACACACACACACATATACAGTACTTTATTCTTCTTTTCATAATTTGTTCGATGAATCCCCATAAGCATAATCCCAATAAATCAAATTGAAATTGAGGTATTTCAAAGCAATTCATTTCCTTTTCTTCTTCTGGGTCGGTTTCCCATTGGTTGAGCATAGTTAGAATTTACTTATAGGGCCAATTATGGTGGAAATAATGAAATGTTCATTTAGTTCATTAAAGTTGATCTCCTGAGATATGATTTTCAAAAGCAGGACTGAAACAAAAAATGTGCACATTGTTCATGCTTGATTACCATTGTTACTCTTGTGCAGCATTGTAATGATGATGAATGTAGACCGTGGGGAGAGTGGGGTAAGTTGAGCCTCTTTTACGTTAAGCATCACTCCGTCAAGGGAAATATAATATTATTTTTAACAAAGATATCTACATTCCATGCATTCGGAAAGTGGCCGGAATCCCATCCTTTAGAATGCACTGTATATTTCATGATGTTGTGTATCCCTGGAAATAATCAGAATTCATGAAACATTACAGTTTTGAAAACATAGCTTGTACAACAAAAGTGGTCTCTTGGCACAACTTACCCCTGGGCATGGGTTAAGTTGAGCCAAGGGACAGGTTAAGTTAAGCCGCCTACACATTACTGTATTAAATGAAATATTACCACTGTAAAACCATGTGTATCTTTATTTCCCAAACACAATTGAACATAATCACAATCACACATATTTTAACACAGGCTTAACATACACTTCATACTTTTTAAACCCTTTTAACATAAGCCAGGCCCTGTTGTGACTTCATATCCCAGCGATAATGTCTTGCATTACGCCTGGGAAGAAAACACTTCAATTTGCTCAACTTGCCATTGGTTCCACCATTGGCTCAAATTACCCCAAGGCAAACAACTACAAGGATGCACTTTAATGTTAGGTTTAGGACCTCTTATTGAAGCTTATAGAGACCCCAACCATTGTATAGACCACTGTTTAAATGATCTACTTCGGTTTAAATACAAGCCTTATGGAACCTTTAACACAATAAATTCATTTGACTGGCTGAAAATCCTTGTTTACCACTTTTTCCACTTGTTTTTTCTTCTTCACAGACTCCAAATATTTGGTCAAATTATACATTCTGTGTATGGTTTCCTCAAAACAAGGGTATCTCAACTTACCCCTTTGGCTCAACTTACCCCACTTTCCCCTATACAGATTCCATTTTAACTTTTGTTGTTGGTTATTTCATTTAATGGAAGCAAGCACAGGGAGATTCAGCCCTGCTCTTGGTCCTCTTTCTAAACTCACAATATCAGAACAATATATTTGGCTCCCGAGTGGTCTAAGGCACTGCATCTCAGTGCAAGAGGGTGTCACTACAGTCCCTGGTTCAAATCCAGGCTGTATCACATCCGGCTGTGATTGGGAGTCCCATAGGGCGGTGCACAATTGGCCCAGTGTTGGCCGGGGTAGGCTGTCATTGTAAATAAGAATTTGTTCTTAACTGACTTGCCTAGTTAAAAAAAGGACAAATAAAAAGTACAGGTATCAGCTCTTACCTTCTGCAGCCATTGGGTGTTGTTCTCCATGGCCGTCTCCAGGTGCTGCAATTTCTGTGCAGACCATTCACTCTCTGCAGGGGGTGGTGTGTCCCTTTGAACCACGTTGGTGCTGCCGTATTGGTCCTGGCTGGCCTGACAGCGCTCCATCTCTGGTAGGATGAAGGTGTAGCTGCAGTGGCCATGCTGGACACGATGGAGCCCCCTGCGCTTGTCTCCTCTGCGCCTCTGCCCTCTACCACCTCCTCCTCCACTAGCACCCACTACGCTAGCCCCCATTACCCCAGCCACCAGCATCAGCCCCCAGCCCAACAGGACTTGCCTCATGGTGCTCCCCTCACCTTAATGCCCAGGTAGTAGCACCTGTGCCGAGGTGTTGTGATAAAAGCGCCCCCCTCCCCCTACACTTCACTCACTCACTTGAGATATGGATGCACATGGTTCCACGCAGAAAAAGGAGAGGAAGCCCTTGTGTTCTCTTCTTCTTAATTTAGATGTATTTTGACTGTGCTTTGGTTCTTATTATTCTTGATAAAGTCCTGTTTTCCTCCCCGCAGGTCCCTATTTCCTCTAAACTTTCCCTGGCCCTTGTGCTACGTAAGTGAACAGACACAAACATTGACCCCTAAATAGCCACAGAGAAAGAGAGAGGGAGGGGGAGAGAGACAGAAAGAGAACAAGAGAGTGAGAGAGAGAGGGAGCAGCTCCAAACGAGTCTCAATCTTCAATGTCCAAAAAAGAGAGAAATGCTTTCCTCCCATCCCACTCCAGTGGGTCGAGTTTCAGAAATGGTCAAAGTAAAATAGTTCTGCCCCCTCTTATCTGAGGGTTGGGGGGAGGGTGAGAGCTGAGGGAGGTCTATTAGAACACCCCGTCTCTCCGCTCCACTAATCTACTCTGTCCACTCTGGGGCTAAAGATGCCATGTATGGTCTCTCCCCGTTTCAGCACAGGTTAGGAAACATACATAAGTAAATGCACATGAAGCAGGGCTTGTTGCTTTTTTTTCTAAGGCACTTTTGGTCACTTTTCACTGTTTTCTGAAGTATTGATTATTTCACATGCATGTAAACTTTTGAGAGCACGCCATATTAGCATAAGCTTATCAGTCAACTAAATGAAAATATGTAATTTAGCAAATTCCTGAATAAAACGTTTGTTGAAGCTTGAACTTACACAACGTCAGTTGTAAAAGAGTATACACCATCATCCAGTTCTAGTGTAGTCAGCAAATATACCATAGCATGCAGCTCATTGGTGAAAAATGTTTTCGTATACTGCACCTCTTTGCCCATTATTTATTTTCTACATGATCCTTATTTTTGGCATAGTTTTGTATCTTATGTTGCGACTGTTGCAGTCCTTTGGGAGAGAGGTCGCAGGGAGTGACTTTTTGCCCTGCCTAAAATGATTCTCATGGGAACTGGGAGAGAAGCCTGGTGAATGTTCTTGAATGTTCTATTTTGACTGAAATCAGGACTTTCAGCAAGTGAAAATCATAAACTACCCCTTTCACCTTTCCTGTGGGAACATTACTTATATTGTATTCTGCATTCTTTTTCAATTCTTGCATCATCATGCTGTTTGGTGTCTTTTTATGTAGATTTTTACTTTTTTACAGCAAGGTCATAGCCCTTATTTCAAATCACACTCCGACAGCGCTGACTCCAAGTCAATCTTCAGTGGCCTGAATGGTGGTAGGATGAGGAGGAGAAGGTGAAGGAGGAGGAGGTAGGATTTCTGTTGCCTTGATTGTTGTCTGGGGAGCAGAGCAGAGTCTCCATATCACACCCAAAGGACACATTCATAGCAACAGATTGAGACATGGAGTGAAAGGTTAACACCTTCACAATATGACTTCCTGTCTGACTGTTTCAACTGACCATTTTGGCAGTTCAAACTCTCCCTGGAAGTAAGACAAGATCTGCCAAATCAATCACAGGTTTTCTGTTTGGGATTGTGGAGCAGTAGTGTGATTTACTTCACTATTACGTGGTCATCCCTACTGCCTCTGGCCTGGCAGACTCACTAAACAAAATACATCTTCTGTAAATAATGTCTGAGTGTTGGAGTGTGCTCCTGGCTATCCGTAAATTGTAAAAACAAGAAAATGGTGCTGTCTGCTTTGCTCAGTATAAGGAATTTTAAATGATTTATACTTTTACTTTCGATATATTTAAAATCAAATACTTTAAAACTTTTACTCAAGTAGTATTTTACTGTCTGATTTTCACTTTTACTTGAATAACTTTCTATTAAGGTATCTGTACTTGTACTCAAGTATGACAAATTCATACTTTTTCCACCACTGTTGTGGAGTGTAGGTCAGCATCTGTCGAAGTTCGTATTATCAACTTGATCATTTCATCTTTTCAAAATAAATTCCTTTCATTTTGTTGGTTGGTAAAGCCTGGTAACCCCAAATCTCAATAATATTACATATGTGACCGACTGCCTCGATTCGGTCTTTTGAAATAGTGTTTTTTACAATGGATAAAAGTATAGACTCTGTATATCATGCACTGCAGTAGAGGAACAATGGGAAAATAATTCTGCTTTGAAAGTTGATAAACTTGTAACCCTACTTTTGAGAAAATGGCCTTGAATGTTTTGGTACACCTATTGGAGAGGTATTCTTTGTCTACACCCATTCAGCATCGTTCACATCTTCTTAAGCCTTATCACCACCCATCTCTTTAAGGATTCACATGTGAAGCCATGTGCTAAACAGAGTGAGTAAGGTAATGTAGTAAACAACCAAAGATTTCAAGACCAAAAGTGATAAAAGTAGCAGCCTACAATATTCTTAACTCCAGGTAAAAATACATTGGATATTGCTACTATGCAAATATGCAAGTAACCATTTCACTGTACCGTTTACACCTTCTGTATCCTGTGCATGTGACAAAAAAACTTATTTGCATAGTAGCATAGTTTTATTTGATATAGTGTGTTTTAACCTGAGATTATAATATTTTCTAATTATTAGAGGATGCTTACCCAGACACACGTGTCTAGAATGATGGGGCATGTGAAAGAAATGCTATAACCATCCCCCAGCCACATCTAGCTAAGTGGATGGGTCACTATTGTCTAGACTATTGAACACATGTTCATGAAATACAATAGATGGCAGTAATCAACGCCAGACACACCTGGCTAACTTGATGGGTCATGGAGTCATCTTGCGAAGTGTAGTCTTTTGTTTAGATATGTAGCTAGCTAGCTAGCTAGCTAAACAATGATAAATAATCCCAACCCATAGCTACAGTACAAACTGATTGTCACAGATAGCCACCATGCATTAAATGCTGTGGTATGAATCTGCAGGTAGCTAAAGCTTACCTACTAGGTTCAATATTAACTAGCTAGCTAACATTAGGCTATACCTAGCAATGCAAATTATTTCTGTGATACGAATAATATTACTACACAAATCATACACATTACATTAGCTAGTGAGCCAGCAAGCTAACGTTAGCTAGCAGTACACTTTAAATTGCAATGAAAATTACTTTCTGACAAAATTAGAAACGTTTAATATCTGAAAATTTAGCTAGACTCGTATACATGGATGATTGCTTCACGGCAGCGTGTTTTTTCCATTTGGTTTGTAGCTAGATACAGCTCGTTTGGCCCGTTTGGCTGAATCACAGAGGAAGCTGGTGGGAGAAGCTATGGGAGGATGGGCTCATTATAATGGCTGGAATGGAATTAATGGACCGGTATCAAACACATCAAACATATGGAAACCACGTTTGACTTCGTTCCACTCATTCCATTCCAGCTCCTCCAACCAGCCTCCTCTGAGGTACAAGTACAGTAGAAGATAAGATGGCCGCTTGAAAAAAACTAAACTTACTTCACCAGGTGGTGTCTCTTGTGATTCTGACAGGATTCTTTCAGGATTGTGAATGGCTGGGTCATAACCTGCCTTACAATTCGTAATGCTCTCCACCTGCACAAACACCACAGGGGGGAAAGACTCACCACAGACTGGCAGTAACTTGAGAGGGTACCATAATATAAATGGCCTAGCTGCATGACATCCTCACTGTTTCGATTGTCTGAGTGTGATGATAAGGCTGATTCATTTTCCCGTTTTAGGTCTCAGCTCTTATGAATCAGAAGCGCTTATAGACATGAGAGAGAAAATTGACTATAAGGTGGGGTAACTCGACAACTTTGGTAATTTCGTAGTCATTCTGTAATATATGACATTAACTTTTTTGTCGCTCCATGGCAAAATTCTGCACATGGCAATGATCATATATAGTGATATCTAATGAAATGTTCAGAAGTGCGATATTTAGATTTTTCTGAAGTCACCTATCACAGAAGTACTAATATTATCAGTATTGCATACCTCTAAAGGGGCAATCTGACATTGCTGAATCCAGAGTTTAGTGGAAATGTGTTTGTTCACATTGCAACATCATAATACAAAAAAAATGCATTTCCAATACATTTTTAAGTACAGTGTCTTCAGAAAGTATTCACACCCCTTCCACAATGTTGTTGTGTTACAGCCTGCATTTAAAATGTTCTAAATGTATATGTTTTTGTCACTGGCTTATACACAATACTCAGTAATGTCAAAGTGGAAATGTTTTTCGAAATGTTTACGAATGGAATCCTTATTGTCTTGAGTCAATAAGTATTCAACAATTTTGCTATGGCAAGCCTAAATAAGTTCAGGAGTAAAATTTAGATTAACAAGTCACAATAAGTTGCATGGACTCACTCTGTGTGCCATAATGGTGTTAAACATGATTTTTTTAAATGACTACCTAATCTCTTTAACCCACACATACAATTATCTGTAACTTCCCTCAGTCGAGCAGTGAATTTCAAACACAGTTACAAACACAAAGATCAGGGAGGTTTTCCAATACCTCACAAAGAAGCATGGTGACGTTATTAATTACACTTTGGATGGTGTATCAATACACCCAGTTACCACAAAGATACAGGCATCCTGCCTAACTCAGTTGCCAGAAAAAGGAAACTGCTCAGGGATTTCACTATGAGGCCAATGGTGACTAAAACAGTTACAGAGTTTAATGGCTGTGATGGAGAAAACTGAGGATGGATCAACAACATTGTAGTTATTCCACAATTCTAACCAAATTGACAGAGTGAAAAGAAGGAGGCTTGTACAGAATACATGTATACTGTTTGCAATAAGGCACTTAAGTAATACTGCAAAAAATGTGGCAAAGCAATTCACTTTTTGTCCTAAATACAAAGTCGTATGTTTGGGCAAATCCAATACAACCCATTAATGAGTACCATTCTCCATATTTTCAAGTATAGTGGTGGCTGCATCATGTTATGGGTATGCCTGTAATAGTTAAGGACTGGGAAGTTTGTCAGGATAAAAAAGAAATGGAAAGGAGCTAAGAACAGGCAAAATCCTAGAGGAAAACTTGGTCCAGTTTGCTTTCCACCAGACACTGGGAGATTATTTCAACTTTCAGCAGTACAATAACATAAAACACAAGGACAAATCTACACTGGAGTTGCTTACCAAGAAGACAGTGAATGTTCCTGAGTGGCCGATTTACAGTTTTGACTTAAATCTACTTGAAAATCTAATAATGATCCACAACTAACTTGACAGAGCTTGAACAATCCAGGCGTGGAAAGCTCTTAGAGACTTACCCAGAAAGACTCCCAAAGTATTGACTCAGGTGTGTGAATACTTATGTAAATGAGATATTTCTGTATTTAATTTAAAATAAATGTTTTCATTTTGTCATTACGGGGTACAGCGTTGCTGTACAGCACTCATGGGTAAAGGCAGTCCACATTCTCTACACATTAACCATATACTCATTTACAGAGTGCACAGCTGAACACTGTATGCTGGAAACACTTGGTTTGTTGTTTTTGACAAAAAAATAACTAATCTTCGTTAGATATAAATGGTGAACTTTTTAGTTAGAATCCGTGACGCGGTTAGCTTTCAACAGTTAAGACCGCTCGTTCTTGTCCCGGAATCCCGCTTAACAGACAGAGTGAAGCCTAGTTAGTTAGCTTGCTAGCTAAGCTGCTAAGCTGCTAGCCATCAACGAAGTTAGTCCCAGATGAGTTTTGCAATGGAGCCCTTTTTGTCTGGAGAAGTAAATGAACGGTTCTAGCGCAGTAGGAGCTGTATCTGCTAAGCTTTGTTTCGTGACAAAGTTCCAACGCGGCAATTGTTTGCTTGCTGAGGATTATAGGATTGAAGTGGCTTCCTTTAACAAGCAGGTCACCAACCTACTTAAGAAACTGGGGAAAATGTAGAGTGGAATGTTTACCTTTTCTACGCCGGTGGCTGGACGACGTTAGCGCTTGTTGGATGTATCTCCGCCTTTGCGTTAGTCTTTGTCCGACTGGCCGGTGTTGCCCGTAGTTCGTTCACCAGCTCGTAGTTCGTTCACCAGTGGAGCCTCCGACTGCCTCTCCTCCCACATTTGATAGCGGAGTCAAAAGAGCATGCTAATCAACGATGGTCACATGTCACGAGCCATGGAAGCCGAAGACAGCGGTCTCCCGCAAAGCAGGCTACATTTGCAATGAGAGGCCCGGAGCGGATACAAGCAACGAATAGCTTTGCAGCCCTGGAGCCTGATCTTCCTGCACCTCCATCGCTGGGGGTACCTGTGTCTGCGGCCGCTGTGCCCACTCCATCCCCTACGATTTAGAACTCGACATCGACAACCTTACGTCGCTGCTCTGGATCGAGCGGGGCTTCCCCATCTGTAGGATGCCTGCACCAGGCGCTGGGAGCTATGGACTCAAGTTATTTTGCCTCTTGCCCATCCTTCAAGGGTTCTCCAAATCCTGTGAAGCGTGGGAGTGGGCGGATTTCCTCGTCCTTCTCGCCAGCCATGATTTTGGGCAGCTCCATGGTAGGAAATGTCACTGTTCCTGGTGCAAAAACAATGCCCTATCCCGGAGCTCGAGTATATGACATTACTAAGCTGCTCCCGAATAGTCTACGCCAGGATATGGAAATCTATTCCATCGTAGTCCATGTGGGTTTTAATGACATTATGAAGGGCAACTCTGAACAGTTGAATCTGGATTTTAAAGAGCTGATTGATTCTCTGCTAGACACTAATAAAAGACCCATCATATCTGGCCCTGTGTCCTTTCTGAATTGTGGCATTGAACGTTTTAGCAGGATTCTTTCTCTTCACAACTTGTAATTATTGCAGCTCAATGGGTGTAACTTTTGTTGACAATTTCTATACCTTTTGGAAGCAAAACATATTTTATAAGAAGGATGGGATCCACCCGAATAATTTGGGTTCCTGGATCCTTTCAAAGAATTATAAGGCTGCGTTGAGACAATGACTTATCAATGACCCAGCTCAGTTACTCCCTACCATTGTGTCGCTGAGGTATCATAATACTTCAGCAAATGTACATTATACCAGGGGCATTGGTAGACAATGTAATTAACCTCATTTATGTCAATCTAACTGCCTCTGCTGTTCCTACAATCATATCTCAGGCTAAAACCCAGATGTAGAAACAGGAGGCGGATCATTTATTATAGTTCAAGGGGCAGGCAAAAGGTAGGTCAAGGCAGGCAAAGAGTCGTAATCCAAATCAGAGTCAGAAAGGTACAGGACAGCAGGCAGGATCAGGACAGGCAGAAAGGTCAGAACTGGGACGACTAAGAAAAACAAAACTGGGACGACTAAGAAAAACAAAACTAGTCCGCTGGAAATACGGGAACACGCTGGTAGGATTTGACGGGACAAGACGAACTGGCAACAGACAAACAGAAAGCGCATGTATAAATACACAGGAGATAATGGGGACAAATGGGAGACACCTGGTGTGGGGTGGAGACAAGCACAAGACAGGTGAAACAGATCAGGGTGTGACACCTACAGCTATTGTATGCAGTAATCATGTGCCTATGACCTAGAGGTATACTGTTAGCACTGAGGTGGTGTGATCTAGTGGGAAGTCCACTATGTGCAGCTCCCCCTGCATTAAAATAAATAATATTAGCATGTCTACTTCTGCTAAGCTTCCAAGTAAATCAAATCAAATCACATTTTATTGGTCACATACACATGGTTAGCAGATTTTAATGCGAGTGTAGCGAAATGCTTATGCTTCTAGATCCAACAGTGCAGCAGTATCTAACAGGTAATATCTAACAATTCCACAAGAAAACCTAATATCTAACAAATTCAACAACAAAATCTAATAAACACAATTTAGTAAAGGAATGGGATAAGAATATATAAATATAAAATATATGGATGAGCAGTGACAGAGCGGCTAAGATCCAATAGATAGCATAGAATAGTGTAGGATACAGTATACAGTTTATACATATGAGATAATTAATGCGAGATATGTAAACATTCTTAATGTGGCATTATTAAAGTGACTAGTGTTCCAAGTGGCCAACAATATCAAGTCTGTTGGTAGGCAGCCGTCTCTCTGTGCTATTGATGGCTGTTTAACAATGTGATGGCCGGGTGGTTATTGTCCTTATTTATCTTTTTTGCATTCCTGTGACATCGGGTGTTGTAGGTGTCCTGGAAGGCAGGTAGTTTGCCCCCGGTGATGCGTTGTGCAGACCGCACCACCCTTTGGAGAGCCCTGCGGTTGTGAACGGTGTGGTTGCCGTACCAGGCGGTGATACAGCCCGACAGGATGCTCTCGATTGTGTACCTGTAAAAGTTAGTGAGGGTTTTCGGTGACAAGCCAAAATTACAATTGGCTCAGAACATGGCAGCACGGCTAGCCCTGAAGTGTACACAGGGAGCTAACATCAATGATATGCATGCCAATCTCTCATGGCTCAAAGTGGAGGAGAGATTGATTTCATTACTTGTTTTTGTGAGAAGTGTTGACAAGCTGAATGCACCAAGCTGTCTGTTTACTAGCACACAGCTCGGACACCCATGCATACCCCACAAGACATGCCACCAGAGGTCTCTTCACAATCCCCAAGTCCAGAACAGACTATGGGAGGTGCACAGTACTATGTAACCTTTATTTAACTAGGCGAGTCAGTAAAGAACAAATTCTTATTTACAATGCCGACCTACCAGGGAACAGTTCAGGGGCAGAATTACCTATTTTTACCTTGTCAGCTCAGGATTCAATCCAGCAACCTTTCGGTTACTGGCCCAATGCTCTAACCACTAGGCTACCTGCCGCCCCACCCTACTACATAGAGCCATGACTACATGGAACTGTATTCCACATTAGGTAACTGATGCAAGCAGTAGAATCTTTTCTTTTTTTTAAACAGGTAAAAATGCACCTCATGGAACAGCGGGGACTGTGAAGAGACACACACACAGGTACAGACACGCACACAGAAGCTAGCACTCTACACACACGTACATTGAAATAACGTTGAATGGTGGTATTATACATTTTGTATTGTAGATATGTAGTGGTGTAATAACGTTATATGATGCTGACACGGTTCGCAGGTTTGGCTGTTCATTGCTGTGTGCGCTGTTCTGGTCTGATTGCCTTCAGTGTCAGCTGTGCTGACGAGCAATCAGATCAGCCGCAGGTGTGTCTCGTTTTGTGGGTCCTATATGTAGTCTGGTGTTTGTCATGTTGGTTGTCAGATCGTTTTGCTACTGGGTTTCTGTGTCTCGCTGTCTGTGCAGTTCCGCCTTCCTGTTTTATTTGGTTTACCCTGCCTTCAGTGTCTAAGCTAAGGATCTTCTGCCGGTCTGAGACTATTCTCCAACCAACCTTGTTCTGCTCTGTTGCTGTATTCTAAATATACCTTTTCTCATTCGCAATTGGATCCAGTGTTTCCGTGAGCTGACAGATGCACTGTTTTATCTTTTGTTTTATGTGTGATGTAAGTGCCTTAATGTGTTTGGACCCCAGGAAGAGTAGCTGCTGCAGGATCCCTAATAAATACAATTGGGTGAGAAAAAAACATCTACAGTATTTCATCAAATCAAATTTATTTATAAAGCCCTTCTTACATCAGCTGATGTCACAGAGTGCTGTACAGAAACCCAGAATAAACCCCAAACAGCAAGCAATGCAGGTGTAAAAGCAGGGTGGTTAGGAAAAACTCCCTAGAAAGGCCAAAACCTAGGAAGAAACCTAGAGAGGAACCAGGCTGTGAGGGGTGGCCAGTCCTCTTCTGGCTGTGCCGGGTGCAGAATATAACAGAACATGGACAAGATTCATCCATTTTGAATTCAGGCTGTAAAACAACAAAATGTTGAATTAGTCAAGGGGTATGAATACTTTCTGAAGGCGCTGTACATGTCAAGTAGGGTCAGGTTATTGGCAGATTGATTGTTAAAAAAAATAGATAATTGTAAATGTCTACACACTTTTATTACTGGTTTTATCATTTTACAGTATGTCAAATTTGCAGTGGAACTTTGAGTCCATAAATAGCTCCTTGGAGATTAAACATTGGTACATTTTTATTTATAACTCCCATTTTACTTGTAACTACATTGTCCAGCCGACATGACAACTATCGCCTGTACTGTTGATTGTGCTTAAGGCCTGTACAGAGCTAGGGAAAAATACTTTCCAGTTCCCTGCCCCTTTCACTTGGAACAAGCTACATATTTTGCATTACTCATCTCATATGTATATACTGTATTCTATCTTATTCTACTGTATCTTAGTCTATGCCGCTCTGGCATTGCTCGTCTAAATCTTAATATATTATTAATTTCATTCCTTTACTTTAGATTGTGTGTATTGTTAGATATTACTGCACAGTTGGAGCTAGAAACACACAAGGAATTCACTACACCCGCAATAACATCTGCTAAACCCGTGTATGTGACAAATAACATTTGATTTGATTTGAAAATGTCCTGAAATGACAGGAGCTCGTCCCTTTTAATGAGTTTAAAGCTAGGGTAAACAATATGATGGAAAATGAAGTGGGGGGCTGTCAATGTTTTGACCCCTAGTTGCACCATACTTCCCCAAACCATCTTGCTACTCAATGTGTAAACACCAACCTGGTAAAATAATGGTAAAATAAAATAATAAAATAGATTGCTCTAACAGAGAGAAAAAATTAATTGTATGGTAGAAATTAAGAGTGTTCAAATAAGGAGCTCCACTTTGTTGAGAAATCTACTCATTTTCAGATGAAAGGCAAAAGTAGAGCCAACAGTAACTTACGGTTTGTGACCATATCACACTGCTGATTATCTGAATTCTTAGGATTGTAAAAAAAAATACTTGTAATAATTGTTCATGAGCCCAGTGTCCTTTTAAATTATATATGTTGAATTTATACAAATGTATGTTTTGGAAATGGAGAAACTGGATTGCAAACAGTCATCCTTTCATCGTCCCCCAGTGACTCTTTGAGGTGCTATCAGATGGGCCAGGATTGAAAGAAGACAACAGAGCATTTCTCTCAACTCAAGAACTACTGCGTTTTCTGCTTTGAAGGGATAGTTCACCCAAATTACAAAATTACCGTATGACAACGACAATCCATACGACTGCAGCATGTAGAGACACTAGACAGTGGCCTGCTAAACAAGACCAAAGCATGGATTGCTGTCGTATCTTGTCCATAGACTGCTTACAGGGTAAAGAAACCAAAATACATCTGTTTGTAATTTGGGTGTACCATTCCTTTAATGATTTTTTGTGAATAAAATGTCTATGTAATATTTCTTAATGGATTACCTACAAGGATAATCTTTTCAAAGTCAGTAATACTCACAAGCTTCTATTTTTCTTTGGTTCAGAAGGAGAAACTGACAAAAGTTGAAAGGAATACTTTTACAGGATTAAACTTTTACAGACTGATGAGTTCCGCTATCTCCTTCAAACCAAAGAAGGGAACATCCCACAATGCTGCTAACTCCCAGGGGAATGCAGAAAAATGCACAGTGGAGTGTGTATCACACCACTAGGCAATTCATTTCATCTATGACATTGAGGTCTTCCCTACAAGCTTCCTGCGTGTCCTATCACTTTTTTATTGGGGTGAAACAAGTAATAGAAATACATATGGAATTGTAAAATTTTATACAGACTTTACACATTTATTACACATGAATCTATTTACAATGTTATTTCTGCCATCAAGCCAATGTTCAAATTCCCTGTCTTAGGTCAGTTTTTCTGGATTTTTTTGTTGTTATTCTGTCTCTCACTGTTCAAATAAACCTACCATTAAAATTATAGACTGATAATTTCTTTGTCAGTGGGCAAACGTACAAAATCAGCAGGGGATCAAATACTTTTTTCCCTCACTGTACAGTGAGTTATTGTCATGCGGTGGGTGTAGCTGGTGTAATTAAGTCAGGCGCAGGAGAGATGAGTGGACTAAGCACTTTACTTAGGCAACGTCAAAATACAGAACGCAACCGCGTCACAAAACAAATGCCCAAAAACCAAGTAAGGCAGCCCAAAGTACAAAATAAACTGCACATTACCGGCTGCCACAAAGCACGGGTGAAAAACCAACAACCCGGCGTACCAGCATGCCAATAAACAATTCCCCACACAGACATGGGGGAAACAAAAGGTTAAATACACAACAGTAATGAGGGAAGATTAAAACCAGGTGTGTGTGAAAACAAGACAAAACAAATGGAAAATTAAAGGTGGATCGGCGATGGCTAGAAGACCGGTGACGTCGACCGCCGAACGAACAAGGAGAGGAACCGACTTCAGCGGATGTCGTGACAGTTATAAGTGAAATGATCTGTCTGTAAACAATTTTTGGAAAAATTACTTGTGTCATGCACAAAGTAGATGTCCACCCGACTTGCCAAAACTACAAGAAATTTGTGGAGTGGTTGAAAAATGAGTTTTAATGACTCCAACCTAAGTGTTTGTAAACTGTATATCCAACATGTCATTGAAGCTTTATTTATGCCATCAAGCTCACTCTTGACCAATCATAAAAGAGCGCTCCTGTTAGGTGACCAATCAGCTGCTAAGAAGAGACCAGAGGGATCACTAGACACGTTTCGGACATTTTGACAGTACAGACTACAGGAGTTAACCCGGTTGCCAGCGATAACTGACAGCTTTATGGTCCTAAAGCTTTAAAGTACAGCCCACACCCTCCAGGACAGTGTTTACTGCCATCTATCAAATATTTGTCTCATAGTGATTCAGTGTTTCTGAATCAACCCACGTATATATATTACATAGACATTTTATTCACATAAAAATTGCTGTTTGATTAACCTTTTTATCAACCAGCAGGCACTTGATTACAAATCCCAACAACTAGCGTCTTTAAACAAGCAATCAACATGTTGTTCTAAAGAGCTCCCAGGGCTCCTCTTAAATAAATGAAGGGGTGGTTTCTTAAATGGCCACAGAATGTTGCCATATGCACTCCTGGCTAGAGCATCCAGCCCTGCGTAAATCCTATCTCATCTCTGTTTTTCTTACCAGATTGGAGCCTATTTCTCTGATATCAGCCACACTAATGAACACATTTACCATTGTTTCTTATTTCATTTGGAGTACACCCCACGTATGCTTTCCAATCCAAAGCCCTGCCAGATAACATTCATGTTTGTAAAATAAAAGGACACCCCTCCCAAGAAAAACATTTTCAAAAAATTATTAATATTATTATTTTGTAGGTTTTTGGAATCAGCTGATGTTGTACAGACATTACACAGAGGCATTTCACTAGGACTGATCATAGAGGGAAATCATATTGTGAGTTTGTAAAAGATACATTTTCCCATACGTTAATCAATTTCTTATCTCATAAAACCCCACAAATACTTATTTTTAGGAATATAATATATTATCTTGCTCATGGATGTGGGGAGGTTTGGCCCATTTTGTTCCAAGAATACGAAGGCAGACGCACTGTCCCTGTCACGATCATCTGTAGTGACGGACCAAGACGCAGCGATGCTTCCAGTATACATATTTATTTATCGACGTAACTGGGAAAATAAATAACAAACCGAAGATCGTAACTACGGTGTACATTAAACACACCAACCAAACAATGAAACAATGACCCACAAAAACCCCAGTGAAAACCACAAACATATATATGGTTCCCAATTAGAGGTAACGACACTCAGCTGCCTCTAATTGGGAACCATTACCCCAACATAGAAATGAACAACCTAGAACTCAAAACCCTCCTAAACCAAAAACGAAACTAAACACGCCAGCCTGTAACTCAGGCCTGGATGTGACAGTCCCAGATGTATGACACAGAGGCGCGGTCAATGGATCCCACTCCCATACTCCCGGCCTCTTGCCTGGTGGCACCGGTAGTGTGGGAGCTGGACGCGGACATAGAGCTGGAGTACGTACAGAGTCCACTCCCCCACAGTGTCCAGCTGGGCGCCTGTACGTTCCGTCTTTCAGGACAATAATGTCTGTCTATTTAGGGGACCCCTTTAGGGCACTATTCCCATGGTTGGGCTGCTGAGCACATAGGGACAGAGAAGCAAATTCTGGTTTGTCCCCAGTAAAATGTGGCTTTTTAAATACTTTCTCACTATAATGAAAAGCAGGTCCAGAGAAGAATACAGACTGGCCTAGTGTGTGTCGGTGTGTCGGTGTGTAAAAATATACGGGGGAAGAAGAGGGAGAAGGTCAAATGTAAATGATTAGACTACAGCAGAGACCTCCAGTGAGGAGACTGGGTCAGAGGTCCCTGCTGCCACAATCTATGTGGGGACAAGAAGTAAGTGGAAGTCCTGAGAGAGAGAGTGAGAGAGAGAGAGAGAGAGAGAGAGAGAGAGAGAGAGAAGGAGAGAAGGAGAGAAAGAGACAAGGAGAGAGAGAGAGAGAGAGAGAGAGAGAGAGAGAGAGAGAGAGAGAGAGAGAGAGAGAGAGAGAGAGAGAGAGAGAGAGAGAGAGGTGGGTAGGGTGAATAGAGACAATGAGAAAGAAGAATAGAAAGAGAGTAGATAGAGAAAAAGATAGCAAGTGAGAGAGAACACACGATAGAGTCAAGTCCTGCAACCGGATGATAAATATCCGGATGATAAATATCAAAATCGTGACAAGAATGGACACATCGCTTCAAGGGTTCTGCATGTGTTTCAAGCTGTACATTGCACGCAATACACATCACTAAAACAACATCATAATTCCAACCAAAAGTTAATTTACTATAAATGGCCATGAGTTTTATCCAGTGAAGCACTGAAATAATTTGCTTCCATATAGTGCTCAAGGCCTGTCTAGTGTTAAACCCATGGCCACTAAATCTCTGACATATATTCTACTTCCTGTTGCTAACAACGCCTTCTCTCTAGGGAATGCACATTTATGGGACTCGGTGCAATTGGGTCATGCATAGCGTCTCCTAAAATGTGTTAACCCAATGAGGGGTAAAATTGGTTGTTCCTCGTTGGGCCTAGCTGGGGGTTTGTGGGTAAGGTTTTATAGTTTATCGTTACGGTGACGACATGACATTGCATTGAGTGTAACTAAGACCCACCTTATATGTTGAAGGTTTGTGTGTGTGTGTGTATGTGTGTGTGTGTGTGTGTGTGTACGTGCGTGTGCGTCTGTTTCTGTGTTGGGGGTGGGGGTGTTCTATAAGTAAAAGCATGGGGGAAATGGTTGAAACTTTGAACCTCAACACGAGGTGAAGAAATAAACTCAAATTCCATTAGAAGAGCTGCAGCTCATGTCCATCGTGGTCCAAATCCTGAATACCAACACGAGGAGGAAGAGGCGAGAAGCTCACTTCAGACAATCACTGGTATGACCCTAAGCATTCTGCTAAAGCAACACTCGAGTGGTTTAAGGGGAAACAATTAAATGTCTTGGAATGACCTAGTCAAAGCCCAGACCTCAATCCAATTGAGAACCTGTGGTATGACTTAAAGATTGCTGTACACCAGCGGAACCCATCCAACTTGAAGGAGCTGGAGCAGTTATGCCTTGAAGAATGGGCAAAAATCCCAGTGGCTAGATGTGCCAAGATTATAGAGACATACCCAAAGAGATTTGCATCTGTAATTGCTGCAAAAGGTGGCTCTACAAAGTGTTGACTTTGGGGGGGTGAAGAGTTATGAATTCCAGGTTGTAAGGCAACAAAATAGGACAAATTCAAGGGCAGAGCAGAAGCCCTTACCAGGCTGATGCACAGAAAGATTGGCCTGAGGATTGGTCTGGAGGAGCGTTGATATGCAGAAAGTCATCATGCTCCCTTGCATGCCAGGTGTGAAAACAGCAGGGTTCACAAGAAGAATCGTTGCCTGTCATGAGACATTCACCACCGTTGGAAAGAAGTCTCATAAGAAGAAGAAAACAATCTCAGTGGTATGGCATGAAGGAACAGCTGGTCGGAAGGCAGAGGAGATTACTTCATCTTACATAAGAGCTTTGGAGAGGGAGAGGGATGTCAAGCACGCAGTGTATTGGGTGGATAACTACACTTCTCAAAACAAAAACTGGTGCCTCCAGAGGTGTGGACTCGAGTCACATGACTTGGACTCGAGTCACAACTATGATGACTTGCAACTCGTCTTTGACTTTAACACCAATGACTCGTGACTTAACTTGGACTTGAGCCTTTTGACTCGACCTGATTTGATACCCTCCCCAAGCCCAAATATAAAAAATGATGCTATTAAAAAAAGTGTGCAGCGCGTCAACTCTTCATTTAACGGATTACAGTTTGAATCGGACAGCAGCCAATCAAATTGTGCCAGCTGAGAAAAAGTTGCGCGTGGCAGTGCAGAGGAACTTCGGCGGGTGAATTCAGATGGAGCCCTTGGAAAGATGATACCCAAAATTATTATTTTCGATATAAAGACGACACTGTATTAACAAAAAATGGGTCTTTCTCATGGAAATATTTGAAAAGTAATAAATATATCTATTTTTAAAAGCATTCATAATTTGCGTAAATGTAATATACTAACTATTACTCTTGTTAAAAATATGAAATGGTATTACATTTGGGGAAGAGCACTTTATGACTTGTTTAGGACTCGAAACTAAAAGTTTAGGACTTGAGACTTGACTTGATACTTGTCGGTCTTGACTTGAGACTTGACTCGGATTTGCCTGTCTTGACTTGGGACTTGACTTGGGACTTGAGTGTTAAGACTTGAGACTTAATTGTGACTTGTAAAACAATGACTTGGTCCCACCTCTGGGTGCCTCCTAACATCACTGGTGAGGGTTGTCAATGCTAACTCAACTTTGATGGAGGACATCACCCTCAAGTTCTTTGAGCCGGGACACACCTTCATGAGTGCAAACAGTTTCCACCATGGCGTGGAACAGGAAATGAAAGCTCGACCTGGAGGTGTGGTGTACGACTTTGGGGAATTTCTCTATGTGGTCACCACTTCCAACGCAGGCAAGGTGGAGGTTGTTGAAATGAAAAAGGAAAACAGCCTGACATGGAAAGCTGGCCATTCCATCGTAAAGCTGAAGAAGGCAGCAGCACCAAAGCTGGCAGAGATGGCTGAGATCAAGGTGAGGTGTGGATCCAGGAGCCTCTACAAAGTCTCCCATGAAGACAAGGACTTCACAGAGCTTGACTTTATCATGAAGAAAGTCACTCTAGAGACACCCTCGACACTATGTACACAGGATAGAGGGATAGAAGAGTTCAAGAAGATGGACATAATCACCAAGCTGTCCTCTGATGCCTGCAAATCGAAGGCAGTTCTGGAATGCCTTGGCTGTGAACAGCATTGCTGAGGATGAGGAGTGATATGGAAGAGCACTGAAGAAGTTTTACTTAAAAATGAAATGTTACTTAAAAATGAAATGTAACTATTCAACATTTTATCAATTGTAGCTAAATGTAATTTGTGTCCTCTTATGAATATGAACATGTAAATATGTTTAAAATGTATTCTTAAAGCTGTTATTTATAAAACAATGTCTATGTAAGTGTCATTTGAATGTAATTAGCAATCTCATGGTAATATTTTTAAATTAGTATTACCCTACGTCATACTTTATCATGTTACATCATTATATATTACAAGATGTACAGTGCAGTAATATCTAACAAGTAATATCTAACAAATTACACAACATATACCCAATACACACAAATCTAAATAGGAATGAATTAAGACTACATACACACTAAGGCTCAAAAGTTTGGGTTACTTGGAAATGTCCTTGTTTTTGAAAGAAAATCACATTTTCTGTCCATTAAAATAACATCAAATTGATCAGAAATACAATGTAGACATTGTTAATGTTGTAAATTACTATTGTAGCTGGAAACGGCTGATTTGTAATGGAATATCTACATAGGCGTACAGAGGCCCATTATCAGCAACCACCACTCCTGTGTTCCAATGGCACGTTGTGTTAGCTAATCCAAGTTTATCATTTTAAAAATAGTACCCGCAAAACACCAGTCTCAACGCCAACAGTGAAGAGGCGACTCCGGGATCCTGGCCTTCTAGGCAGAGTTCCAATATTAGTTTAGTTGTTTGCATTTTAACTATAAAACAACGTGAGCAGGTCTCACTGCCAACAATAGCGAAGCAGGCATTGTGACGTTGAACAAAAAGCTGGGAATAGAACATTCGGAAGGCGAAATGGTGCCACAGTGCTCAAAATAACTAATAGGAGCTGGCAGGGTGAAAAATGCACTAAAATAAGGCCTGTTTTTCCACAATTACTTCAAAACGACTGCAAGCAGCTGGGAAATATGGTCATATTATGAAACTGGGCTCCACGGCGGACGCAATGAACTAGTTTTTATCCGAAAAAGAACGTTGTTAAAAATTTCATGTGTCCAGCCTACTGTCTACATGGATTTCAGAGCACTCTCATCTGACTGTACCAGAGCGCAGAATAATTACTTTACGAGCGCTCAACACCCGTTGAATATGGCCGGTGTCAGTAAACGTGTAAATGTGTTTAGCCTGTCTGGAAGCAAGACGTCGGTCTCGGCAACGTGGCTGGTTTTCTTTTTGTAGTCCGTGATTGTCTGTAGTCCCTGCCACATCCGTCTCGTGTCTGAGCTGTTGAATTGAGACTCCACTTCTCTATACTGACATTTAGCTTGTTTGATTGCCTTGCGGAGTGAATAACTACACTGTTTATATTCTGACATATTATCAGTCGCCTTGCCATGGTTAAATGTGGTGGTTTCAGTTTCACGCGAATGCTACCCTCTATTCACGGTTTCTGGTTAGGGTAGGTTTTAATAGTCACAGTGGGTACTACATCTCCTATACACTTCCTTAGAAACTCATTCACCGTATCCGTGTATGCATCTAGATTATTTTCGCAAGCTACCAGGAACATATCCCAGTCCACGTGATCAAAACAATCCTGAAGCGTGGATTCCGATTGGTCAGACCAGCGTTGAATAGCACAAAGCATGGGCACTTCCTGTTTGAGTTTCTGCCTGTAGGACAGGAGGAGCAAGATGGAGTTGTGGTCAGATTTGCCGAAAGGAGGGCGGTGGAGGGCCTTGTAAGCATTCCGGCAGTTTGAATAGCAATGATCGAGAGTCTTAGTAGCGTGAGTAGGACAGTCGATATGTTGATAGAACTTTGGCAGCCTGGCCTCAGATTTGCTTTGTTAAAATCCCCAGCTACAATAAATGCAGCCTCAGGATATGTGGTTTCCAATTTGCATAAAGTCCAGTGAAGTTCTTTGAGGGCCGTCGACATTTCGGCTTGAGGTGGGATGTAAACAGCTGTGTCGATGGCGGAGGAGAATTCTCTTGGGAGATAATATGATTGGCATTTCATTGTGAGGTATTCTAGGTTGGGTGAACAAAAGGACTTGAGGACATCCTGTATGTTCCTAGAATTACACCATGAGTCGTTAATCATGAAACACACCCCTCCGCCCTTCTGCTTCCCGGAGAGATATTTATTCCTGTCTGTGCGATGTACTGAGAATCCTGCAGGCTTTGCTGACTCCGCATAAATGATAAGTATAGTAAACTAACAATTGAAAACGGACAAGCCCCTCGACAGGGATAACCATAGAATCCAAAAACAAATTGTAACAATAATAATTCCTTGCCATGTGTAGTCTCAACTACAATGCATTTAATAAAATGCTCTAATCATGTGTTCCAGTAGGATAGCATTTTGTAATAAATCGGTAGGATAGCTGGTCCCCTTGGGTACCAGTACCAATGCCAGCAACAGTCAGTCCATCCACAATTAGTAAGAAGGTTAGAGACCTCAATTCGAATTGCCATTCTTAACAGCGACAGAGGAGGTAGTAGTCACTGAGATTGCAACACGTGGAAGGGAATCTCCAGAACACTCTTCTGATGGTTAATACACATGCCGCTAATAAATACAACCCTCCACTCAGGAGGAAAGTTATTAGAAGTCATGAACCATGATCACACCTCGTACAACTGGTTCAGTGCTTATAGAACACTTCCGTCGTGAGATTAGCTCCTCCGTGGATAACATAGCTATGAGAGACTCCTTCATACCTATCGTCACTACAATGGTATAAGACAAATTGACTTGTAGTAAAACCACTGCAGGTCCCGTTGGCATATGACTTGAGGTCTGCACCAATTATTACTGACACACGGTCATTGACATGGAAATTATCTGATGAAGTCAGACTCATTCTTTACAGGTTGCAGCCTACCAGGATCCTTGGTTTTCTTTCCCTTGGTATGTGCGCTTGTGTAAGCATAAACGCACATGTACAATGGAACATTTGAGGATTCATAAAGAGGCTTTATACTAGGATCACTTAAGGGTCCGAGCAAAATACCAGCCTTGGTAAAGTTGAATATTTACTCTGAAGCCCCTTTGACTCTACAGCTACATTAATCACCAGCTTCTCCCCAGAGGTCCATAGGTCATCCCTGTAGACTGTCCGAAGATAGTGCCTTACAGTTGTAGACTTATCATGAAGTTATTAACTTAGGATAGTGCCTTGAGCAACACACCGCTAAGTAGGGTCGCCCTAGATATGACATTAGACAAAATGCGCCCCGAGTGAATTCAGAAGAGTGTATCAGACGGACGGAGCAATTCCCTTTGGCCAGAGTGCATAAAAAGCCTTGGTAACGAAATGAACATAAGACCAGAAAAGCGTGGAGTGGTAGCTTCATGTTGTAAATGGTTGAAACTTTGAACCTCAACACGAGGTGAAGAAATAAACTCACTTTCCATTAGACCAGAGAGACGAAGAGCTGCAGCTTATCTCCATCGTGGTCCGACTCCTGAATAACAAAACAAGGAGGAAGAGGCGAGAAGCTCACCTCAGACAATCCCTGGTACAGCTGATTAGCTGTCTTAAGTCAGATATCGAGAAAAGCAAATCTAAGTGAGACTATTCTACTACACTCATCACCAATGGGAACCGTCGACATGGCTGGTTATCTTCCAGAGTGAACAACAGTAGAAGACGGGAAGTGGGAGACCACTTTCGGACAATCAGAGCCATACAGCTGGAAGGCCAACATCCTTCCGAGAAGGCTTGGTTCCGACCGAGATAAATGACAAACAAAGGCATTTCATACGTAAATACATTCATGATTTCTTATTCCAAACGGGCGGCAGTTTGTGTGCAAAGTATATAGTTAATTTGAGAATAGTTATGGTCTCTCTCTCTCTCTCTCTCTCTCTCTCTCTCTCTCTCTCTCTCTCCTCCCCCATCTGGACCTTTGTCTCATGTAAGTGTGTGTATATTCTGTGTTATTATTTAGTTAGCTAGTAAATCAATTATTAAACCAATTTGTGTAGTACTGATTAATGCGCAAGGCTGGGGTTTTTGCAGTTCCAAGAAGGTTAATGATTAATAAGTTTATTGATGTTATAGGTAAAGACCTTATAGAGTTTATTTCGGGAGATGGTAACTCTCTAAACAACTTGTTCCGTGGTGCCCCAAATCCTAATGAGTTAATTGCTACATGATTAATTTAAAATCGGGTAATAATTACACATAGTTAGTGGATTAAATAACAGTCATCAGATTAATGAAAGTAAAGTCACGACACCATTGTAGAAAGAACGCCAGGAGTGTGTTAGGCTGTTATGTATGCAAGATATTAAACTGTAAATAAAAACTGTAAAGAATTGAGGTGTTCTAAAACTTTTGACCGGTAGTGTACATACATAAGAAAACAACAATAAAATCTATGCTAATTTTGTGTTAAATATACATTGAGCAACTTTGGTTGTAGCTGTGTATAGCTGTCATTTTGTTAAGGCTTTATACTATACTGTTGGAGGTTACTTCCGAACAAAACCTATGGTGATTGACTCCTTTTCTCAGTTTCACCCTTTCCTGACTCAATAAACCTGAAGATGAATGGAAATCCTGTGTCTAGAGGTTTGATAATGGTGAGGTGTTTAGCTGCCTGTCAAAATATACCCAGCTACATACAATGAGGACAGAACACTCCTCAATGCTATTGGATGAATCCCGGAACATATCCCAGCCTGTACTTGCAAAACAGCCTTGTAGCCTCGCGTCTGCCTCATCCGACCACTTCTTTACTGAGCGCATCACTGGTACTTTCTGTTTGAGCTTTTGTTTGTAAACAGGAAGAAGGAGAATGGAGTAATGGTCAGATTTGCGAAGGTAGGACGAGGCAGGGCCTTGTAGCGTATCTGTGGGTAGAATAAAAATGGTCTAGAGTTTTAGCGCTGCTAGTAGTGACGCATGAGACGTGTTGGTAGAAGTGAGGTATAACAGTTTTAATAAGTCTCCCCACGTTAAAGTCTCCACCCACCAGAAACGCTGCCTCTGGGTGAGCGGTTTCTTGTTTGTTTTTGGCCCCATACAGTTGAGTGAGTGCCAGAGTGGTGTTGGCTTGTGGAGGGATGTAGACAGCCGTGATATTTATGGATGAGAACTCACTTGGTAGATAAAAAGGTATGCAGCTTACCATGAGGTATTCTATATTAGGTGAGTAAAAGCTTGAGATTTCCTTCACACTTGAAGCAGCACACCAGTTGTTATTTCTGAAAAAACACCCAGTACAAATTCCATAGTATCATCATCATCCAGCCATGTTTCAGTAAGACATATAATATTGCAGCTTTTCAAGTCCCTCTGATAGGGCACTCTCCAATGAAGCTCATCCATCTTATTCTCGAGTGACAGGACATTTGTCAATAGAATGGATGGGAGTGACGTTCAGTTTTCTATTTGCCTCAATTTCACCAGAACTCCCCCTCGTCTCCCAGGTCTACGCTTTGGTAGCCCATCGAACAAAGAAATAGGGTCCAGCATGAACAGTGTAACAACTGAGTCTGAGTTGAAGTCGTATTTGAAGTCGCAATCGAGGTTAGTAACTGTTGATCTGCTGTCCATGGTGCTTGGCGGTCATATGTGATAATAGTATGACATTTCTGTACAAAAAAAGTAAAGATGCAACCTCGCCACACCACAGGAACCCAGGGAGGTTTTACTACACCTATTTAACTTCCTCATGGCACTAGGCAACTCCCCACTTCTCAAGTGTCGCTATACCTGGAGCGAAATACCTATGCCTCACCCAACCAACAGGGGCACTATGCCTGCATTCTCCACCAACTGTGTCAGTACAAGGACACTGTCTAGGGCAAGCCTGGGCAATTATTTTCCATGGAGGGCCACATTAGAATAGATATTTGCCATCGCGGGCCAGAATCATATTACAGGATTATGCATCATGTGTATGACTGTGTTGACAGATAACATGCACAGAAATAAACCACATCCATGTTCACCTTTTGGTAGGTATTTTCATTATTAAAAATGCAGTGAACTACACGGAGGGAAAAGTACACTGTGCATTCAGCATCACGGACAGAACTCTTGTTAACAGGTATGAACAAAAACACAAGAAAGAGAGAGAGCTCATCATTACATTTAAACTACTCAATCAGTGTGAGGAGTGAAGTCTGATGGGCATTGACAAGAGCAGTGAAGTCAGGTATAGATTTGACGTCGCTATGCGCAGGATTGCTGAGAGGTGAGAGTCAGTAAGAGATGATCTGTGCCTTGACTTGTTATATTTCATCACTGAAAATTTATGTTCACATACATAGGTTGACCCAAACATTACTAACATCTTCTGAGCATGGCTTCTAATCTTTGAAAAGTTTTGTTCATCAAGAGATGCATAGAACCTCGTCAGTGACGTTTTGAATAGTTCTCCAATCACTGCAACAGTCTGAAGATGGATAAGCTCAAGATGCAGGTCAGTGGAAGCGTTATCCACATTGAAGGTGAAAGGAGAGGAAACCAACAGCATGTCATTTTCCAACAAATCCTCAAAACGACGAGAAAACTCACCGTTCAAAGCGTGAAGCAGCGATGTATACTACTCCCACTGGTCATCTGATAGGGAACAGACTAGTAGTGTAGGAAGGTGGGTAAGATTGTTGGCTTTTACTTGGCGGGTCAGGAGGAGTAATTTTCCCTTGAAGGCTTTGACAAGGCTGTACATCTGATGTGCAAAAAGGCCCTTCCCTCGTAGTTTGGAATTCAGTTCATTCATGAGGGCCATGATGTCCACAGTGAAGGCAAAATCAGCCAACCATTCTTTATCTTGCAGTTGAGGGAAATCCACATATTTTCCTTTCATTTGCAAAAACTCGGCAATCTCTGACTTCAGGTCCCACACCCTTTTAAGCACCTTCCCCAAACTCAGCCATCTCATGTTTGTGTGGTAGGGGAGATCTGCTTGACCCGACTCTGTCTCTTCCAACAGTGAAACAAACTGCCTGTAGTTTAAAGATTTTGCTCTTATGAAGTTTACCTTTTTAGTGACTGTATCCACAACATGGCTCATTTTCAGAACACATTTACAGAGCACCTCCTGATGAATAATGCAATGCAGGAAAAAAAATTCTGATCTGGGTTCAGCTCAGCTACTTGATCTTGTATCCTTTTCAAAAGGCCAACGTTTTTTCTTTAAGTTTAGGCTCCCATCAGTGGTCACACTGGACAACTTTTTAAAGTTATCCAATGTGACGTTGGCCTATTGAACGTTGGCCTATTGAAAAGGATACAAGATCAAGTAGCTGATTAACCTCCTCCAATAAATCTTTCCCTGTGGTTGTGCTCTTTATTGACTGCACTGAAGAAAGCTCCTCTGTCATATCAAAGTCTGGGGTTATGCATGTCACGTGCATCACTGCTCTCATCCAGGGCCAAGGAGAAATATGTGAAATCGTTTACCTTGTCTTTCAACTGTTGTTCCATATTCTCTGCAATGTCCTCAACACGCCGTGTCCCTGTTCGTCTTGACAGGGAAACATTTTCAAACAGCTCTTTCTTGTCGGGGCAAAGTATTGCTGCAGAGTCAATATTTTTTTTTTAAATGAAATTGCCCTCAGCGAATGGCTTGCTATATCTAGCAATTTTGTGGGACAGTATATAGCTAGCTCTCGCAATTCTGTTGTTTGCTGAATGCAGTTTTGTAAAAAGTCCTTGCTGCTTTTGCAACTGAAAAAGCAACTCTTTCGATGCACTTGCCCTCTGCTCAGAAAACATATTCCTATAGTTCTCTGCATGCTTCGTCTGGAAGTGTCGGGACAAGTCTTTCAAGACAGCGATGCTCTCTTTGCACACAGCTTTCCCTGATACCACAATAAATAAATATTTCGATGTCCACTCTTACTGGAACACCCTACATTCATTGTCTACTTTCCTTTTCATTGAAATCTTTGCACAATTTCTAGCTAGCTACTATTTGTAACTGTGATGTGTGTGTCAGCCTGTCAGTCACTGTCTGTCCTTGTGCAGTTGTTATTTAGATAAGCCTTCAAAATAAATGTGCCACAAGAGGTGGGAGTTAAATCATTACACAAAGGCGAGTATTCATTTGGCTTTTCATTTTAATAGCAAATACGTTTTTCAAAACTTTACTATCGGAAATTCTTTATGTGATCTGAGCATGATTCCGCGGGCCGCATTGAATCAGGTCGCGGGTCGCATACGGCCCCTGGGCCGACCTTTGCCTAGGCCTGGTCTAGCGGGGCAGGCATAGGCAATGACTCAAAGGTAGGTACAGGAGACAGGAGCGGGGTGCATATGAAGAGGCTTTTGTTAAGAAAAGGCTCATTAAATCCTGGCTCTTTCAGAGCTTTACAGGGTCAGACTTTAAACTTAGAAAACAAAAGCATAAAGTCTACAGGTCGAGCCAAAAGCTTAAACGCTACAAATCATACCGGTCCTAGCCATACCTCACGTGACGTTCTCTTCAGAATGTGCTTCTTTTCTTCTTCTTTTTCTGTGGATTTGATACGGTGGTTGGCAACGACATTTAATGTGCATTACTGCCATCAACTGGACTGGAGTGGGAACCAGAGACATGGAAGTTCTAAATCCTACCCATTATTCTCGTCTCTCTAAGGAAACAAACTACGCAATTAAATATTACATCCACTGAAGATTTCCCCCAGAAGTTCACTTAATATTGTCTCTAAAACCACATTCCTTCTTAAATCTAATAACAATCTCTCCCTTTCCCTCACATATTGCTGGCACTAAAATATTATGTGTTCCACTGTCTGCATCTCCTCCTGACAATGATCACACCCCCCAGTCTGATTTTTTCCTACCAATTTCAATGTACAGTGGTTGCTCCACTAAAAGTTTTACGATTATGCTTCGGGACTTAGAGGTAATTTGTGATTTGCCTTAGACCAGCACAAGGGGGAGTTAGAGCACTGATTATGCTTTTGGGTCTCAAGGTGCTACTGTGTCTTTAACTGACAATGAATGGGTGACATAAACCTGAATAGAAACTGATAATTGTGCACGACTGCAGTATTACTTACTAAAACCGGTCACATTGTACAGCGCATGAGTGGCGCAATTGTCTAAGACACTGCATAGCAGTGCAAGCTGTGTTGCTACAGATGCTGATTCAATACCTGTGCCGGCCTCGACTGGGAGATTCATGAGATGACTGTAGGCTTTTGGTTTCTCTCCCTCTATAAACAGAAATAAATCATTATAAATAACAAACTGTCTTTATTTACAAATTAGTAACAATGTCTCACCCCATGTTCAAGAATTGCCTTTTTCTCGCTCATTTTATGTTATTTGAAAACAAAATCATCTCCAAAATATTGTTATTTTTTAAACAAAGCGATTATTATTATTATTAATTTAGAATTATATACAGTGAGGGAAAAAAGTATTTGATCCCCTGCTGATTTTGTACGTTTGCCCACTGACAAAGAAATGATCAGTCTATAATTTTAATGGTAGGTTTATTTGAACAGTGAGAGACAGAATAACAACAAAGAAATCCAGAAAAACGCATGTGAAAAATGTTATAAATTGATTTGCATTTTAATGAGGGAAATAAGTATTTGAACCCCTCTCAATCAGAAAGATTTCTGGCTCCCAGGTGTCTTTGATACAGGTAACGAGCTGAGATTAGGAGCACACTCTTAAAGGGAGTGCTCCTAATCTCAACTTGTTACCTGTATAAAAGACACCTGTCAACAGAAGTAGTCAATCAATCAGATTCCAAACTCTCCACCATGGCCAAGACCAAAGAGCTCTCCATGGATATCAGGGACAAGATTGTAGACCTACACAAGGCTGGAATGGGCTACAAAAACCATTGCCAAGCAGCTTGGTGAGAAGGTGACAACAGTTGGTGCGATTATTTGCAAATGGAAGAAACACAAAACAACTGTCAATCTCCCTCGGCCTGGGGCTCCATGCAAGCTCTCACCTCGTGGAGTTGCAATGATCATGAGAACGGTGAGGAATCAGCCCAGAACTACACGGGAGGATCTTGTTAATGATCTCAAGGCAGCTGGGACCATAGTCACCAAGAAAACAATTGGTAACACACTACGCCGTGAAGGTCTGAAATCCTGCAGCGCCCGCAGGGTCCCCCTGCTCAAGAAAGCACATATACATGCCCGTCTGAAGTTTGCCAATGAACATCTGAATGATTCAGAGGACATCTGGGTGAAAGTCTTGTGGTCAGATGAGACCAAAATGGAGCTCTTTGGCATCAACTCAACTCGCCGTGTTTGGAGGAGGAATGCTGCCTATGACCCCAAGAACACCATCCCCACCGTCAAACATGGAGGTGGAAACATTATGCTTTGGGGGTGTTTTTCTGGTAAGGGGACAGGACAACTTCACTGCATCAAAGGGACGATGGACGGGGCCATGTACCGTCAAATCTTGGGTGAGAACCTCCTTCCCTCATTGAAAATGGGTCGTGGATGGGTATTCTAGCATGACAATGACCCAAAACACACGGCCAAGGCAACAACGGAGTGGCTCAAGAAGAAGCACATTAAGGTCCTGGAGTGGCCTAGCCAGTCTCCAGACCTTAATCCCATATAAGATTTGTGGAGGGAGCTGAAGGTTCGAGTTGCCAAACGTCAGCCTCGAAACCTTAATGACTTGGAGAAGATCTGCAAAGAGGAGTGGGACAAAATCCCTCCTGAGATGTGTGCTAACCTGGTGGCCAACTACAAGAAACGTCTGACCTCTGTGATTGCCAACAAGGGTTTTGCCACCAAGTACTAAGTCATGTTTTGCAGNATGAATTTATTTGCAAATTATGGTGGAAAATAAGTATTTGGTCACATACAAACAAGCAAGATTTCTGGCTCTCACAGACCTGTAACTTCTTCTTTAAGAGGCTCCTCTGTCCTCCACTCGTTACCTGTATTAATGGCACCTGTTTGAACTTGTTATCAGTATAAAAGACACCTGTCCACAACCTCAAACAGTCACACTCCAAACTCCACTATGGCCAAGACCAAAGAGCTGTCAAAGGACACCAGAAACAAAATTGTAGACCTGCACCAGGTTGGGAAGACTGAATCTGCAATAGGTAAGCAGCTTGGTTTGAAGAAATCAACTGTGGGAGCAATTATTAGGAAATGGAAGACATACAAGACCACTGATAATCTTCCTCGATCTGGGGCTCCACGCAAGATCTCACCCCGTGGGGTCAAAATGATCACAAGAACGGTGAGCAAAAATCCCAGAACCACACGGGGGGACCTAGTGAATGACCTGCAGAGAGCTGGGACCAAAGTAACAAAGCCTACCATCAGTAACACACTACGCCGCCAGGGACTCAAATCCTGCAGTGCCAGACGTGTCCCCCTGCTTAAGCCAGTACATGTTCAGGCCCGTCTGAAGTTTGCTAGAGAGCATTTGGATGATCCAGATGAGGATTGGGAGAATGTCATATGGTCAGATGAAACCAAAATAGAACTTTTTGGTAAAAACTCAACTCGTCGTGTTTGGAGGACAAAGAATGCTGAGTTGCATCCAAAGAACACCATACCTACTGTGAAGCATGGGGGTGGAAACATCATGCTTTGGGGCTGTTTTTCTGCAAAGGGACCAGGACGACTGATCCGTGTAAAGGAAAGAATGAATGGGGCCATGTATCGTGAGATTTTGAGTGAAAACCTCCTTCCATCAGCAAGGGCATTGAAGATGAAACGTGGCTGGGTCTTTCAGCATGACAATGATCCCAAACACACCGCCCGGGCAACGAAGGAGTGGCTTCGTAAGAAGCATTTCAAGGTCCTGGAGTGGCCTAGCCAGTCTCCAGATCTCAACCCCATAGAAAATCTTTGGAGGGAGTTGAAAGTCCGTGTTGCCCAGCGACAGCCCCAAAACATCACTGCTCTAGAGGAGATCTGCATGGAGGAATGGGCCAAAATACCAGCAACAGTGTGTGAAAACCTTGTGAAGACTTACAGAAAACGTTTGACCTCTGTCATTGCCAACAAAGGGTATATAACAAAGTATTGAGATAAACTTTTGTTATTGACCAAATACTTATTTTCCACCATAATTTGCAAATAAATCAATTAAAAATCCTACAATGTGATTTTCTGGATTTCTTTTTCTCATTTCGTCTGTCATAGTTGAAGTGTACTTATGATGAAAATTACAGGCCTCTCTCATCTTTTTAAGTTGGAGAACTTGCACAATTGGTGGCTGACTAAATACTTTTTTGCCCCACTGTATATTATTATCTCTGTTATTAGCAGGACAAAATATATTGGTCATATTGGTCATGGCTTCCGAGTGGCGCACAATGGTATTGCCTTGCAGTTCTCCAACGTGCGAGGTTCAAGGCACGAGGGCAGGGGGCACGGGATGGGCCTCAGAGCTGCGCATAGAAGACCGACCTAGCCCATGGGGAAGGGAGGAGGAAGGGGGTGGACTTTTTATAGCCCGGCTACTGTAGGTGTGAACATCCCCCTACCTGCAATGTATTCGATGCTTAAGTACAATGTCAGTTTAATCCACCAGAAAAAAAAAAATATATATATATATAATTATTATGTTTCAAATCCGACCGTGATTGGGAGTCCCATAGGGCGGCGCACAATTGGCCCAGCGTTTCTCTCCCTCTAAAAACAGAGATAAATGTTTTGGCCTTTACAAATATTATTTTGGCCTTTATTCAGATTACAATCGCTCACTTTAGTTTTTTTGAAAATGAAATAGCCTCCAAAATATCATTATATATTATCAACATTCCCTCATCATTACTCTCTGATGAGACCTGCAAAGGCTCATTGCTCTTCCTCTTCTTCTTAGCCTTTACTTCCACTACTCTTCCTTCACATTTTCCCCCTCCACATCTACACTCCATGCCATCTTCCTCAACTCCTAACCCTCCTACTTTTCCATCCACCTCTGCTCCAGTCACAGCCCAGTGTTTCTCAACTACCTCCAAGTCCTCCAGAATGCTCTTTCCAGCAGAGTGAGAGCTGCACACCTTTTAAGCCTTTAGGCAATCAATTATAGGGTTGTCACGCCCTCGTTAAGGGAACAGTGTTCAGCATTCCTCATGCTGGCTAGGCTTGGTCCTGCTGCACCACAAGGGATATGGGAGAGTATTCCATCCCCATGCCCCCTTTGAAAACCAATACCCCACCACTGACTCCAAGCCTCACAACATTGTTTATTTTGACATAGATCTAGTTTGCCTACCATGTTCCCATCATTTCTATGAAATCTCAAACTCAATAGAATTCTCCATTGAGTTAGAGGACAAAACTTTCCCTGTAGGGTCAACAGAGTTTAGCTACTCAATAGCTAGTTTTCCATCCAATTGGCGACAGATTTTCATGCAAATATTCTCATATCCGCATAAAGAAAACATGCACATTTTCCCACCTGTGGTGTGTTTCCACCAAACTGACTTGTTGCGGATAAAAACTAACACGTGATGACATAGTGGATATAAAAGTACTTTTTTTCCAGCGCATTTTCAGCTCTACCGATAGTTTGGTCACAAAAAACTCTGCCCACTCAGGGGTGTATTCATTCCACCGATTCTGTAGCAAAATGTTTCTTAAACGAAAGCAAACTGAACAAAACGGGGAGAGACCTAACTGAATGTCCTATAGAAACTCTCATTTTGCTCTGTTTGCTTCCTTTTGGTTAAAACGGTACACGGCTTCCATAATAAATGGTCATGGCACGTGCGTTCTAGCCAACAACTCGCCCACCTCGCAGATACAGTGCGGCAGCCAAGCATCGATCATGTCACCGGAATAAGACCCTCAACATTTACTGGAGAACAGCATAAAGCTCATCACTGTGATCTTTCACTACCCTGTGAAGTTCATCATAACTTATTTTGATCTGTAGCTTAATAAACAACATGCTTTCCCTAGTCATAGTGGGTGGACCACACACTATTTAATCGCGCAACTCCATGTGTACTTCGATATGATGGTTATTTTATTAATAGTTGCGCATTAAGGCATTTCCACCAGGTATTTCTCGCATAATTAATTTTAATGACACAAAAATGTCCCACCTTGTCTGGCGTACATAGTTTTGTCGACATTTTGAACGTTTACCAATAAATTTGCTGTTTCCATCGGGCCTGTCAGGGCATTTATACTTCTTGCGCTTCACTGAGCAGAGCTGTTGTGAAGGGAGTCGTCAAGGAAGGGAGTTTGTGTTTATACTGGACCTCCCGCCCCACCAACCGTCAACCAATCATATCAATGCGGAGCTATAAGGAGCCCTCCGCAACGGAGTTCAATTTGGCCTCTGCATGCCTCCGGAGGCTCCGTAATTGCGCCACACCATCCATACAGGGCTTCCGACCACATTTTCAGATGAAGCATAAATTGGCTCTAACGCACATAAAAAGGTAGGATGGAAACCTCCCACTAGGCACAGTTGTCAACTAACGTGAATTCAACGTGAAATCAACAAACAATGACAACATGTTATTGGATTTAGGTTAAAAGTTGTGTGAAAAAAGACGAAATGCCCTTATGTTGATGACTTTTTCAAAATCCAATCAGTTTTCCATGTTGACTCAACATCTGGTTGAAATGATGTGGAAACAACATTGATTCAACCAGTTTATGCCCAGTGGGCTGGTTAATGAAGGGGAGTGAAATTGGCCAATGTATAATTCCTATACATCTATAAATAGATTACTCTTGTAGGAATGTGTTTGTTTAATTGAGAACTGTGGAATTTCTCAATGATGGACAGAGGAAGCCCATAAAATTGTCAGAGACTCAAGTCACCCAAGTCATAGACTATTTTCTCTGCTACCGCACGGCAAGCGGTACAGGAGCGCCAAGTCTTGGACCAAAAGGCTCCTTAACAGCTTCTACCCCCAAGCCTATAAGACTGCTGAACAATTAATCAAATGGATACCGGACTATTTAAGTTGACCCCCCCCCTCCCCCCCAGGAAGGTCTACACTTGTTGTATTCGGCGCATGAGACAAATCAAGTTTGATTTGATTTGCACCAATCTTTTTCAACCACAGTAGGTATCTTTTGTTATTCAAACACCTGAATAAACAAATTTCTTTGAAATTTCCACGCAGGGCAGAGGGCTGTTTTCCCAAGCTTCAATGTTTGTTTGTGTCCATTCACTCCTCCGCTTTCACTTTTGAGTGAGGAGTGAAATGTTGTGGAACTTTTGAGAATATCATCAGGTGGTAAGACAGCCAAAACAGTCCAAAGGGAAGTTACATATCTTCAGTTGTATTAAGGTGTTTAACACATGCAGTCAAAAGCTAATGTCAACAGTATCAAAAATGTGCCATTATATGACATTAACAGCTCACATGGAAGGCTGGTATAATACATTGTGTTACCAAAAGTGTTTTGCTTTGATGTCTATTTCTGTTATTGATTTTGTTCATCATTTAACGTCTTTGTACTACATTTTCATTCAGTTCATACAATTGTATAAACAGGCAGAGTGGCTGATACATAGTTTCTGTATCCCAATTTTGTTGACATAGCTGAGTGCCCACTCCCAGTGGCGACCAGTCATTCAGGGCAGGTGGGGCAGAGCCCACCCTGTTTTTGTTGCCTGTTTTGCATGTTATTTTGGCATTAATACGTGTCACATCAGTTTGCAAACAACGTACATTTTTTAAGCCGCATACAAACTTTTTTTTGCTTTCTTGAGTAAGGCAGCTCGAAAATGCAGGTGTTTCAGCCAAGCTCAGTGCTTGCCGGAAAATACGGAGCGTAGGGGTTGGTAATGTTCTCTCGTGATTGGCTCAGTGTTCTGTCACTCATGGGGACACTACTTCACCGCAAAATGTAAGGGTAGAGCTAGAAAATTCAAGCACCTTGGGAGTTACATCAGAAGTGCCCATCCAAGATGGCTCAAGGTCATTGGCCACAGATAAAATGAAGTCAAATGACATATCTACAGTAGCTTTGATTGGACTGATCATGTCAACATCATACTTTCAAAATCTTAGCTAGCAAGCTAGCAGTCATCATCATGGATCAAGTCGACAATCTACTGGCAAATTCTTTTCAATCCTTGTCATATGAACAGAAATAAAGAAGATCAATTATAGATAAAACGTATCGGTGCTCATTGGACATTGGACATAAACAGTTGGAAATCGCAAATTCAACAATACTTTTGGAAGGAATCAGTGTCTAACTGCAAGCATTGCAAAGCAATCACTAGCCTGCTATTCAGTGGAGTGGGTGTGTGGTCCCAAGTTTGGGTTTAAGGGTCTCTTTTAAAAGCTTAAAAGGATAAACATTCAACATTGGCCATGCTGTCAATACAGCATGACTTCTGCCGCGTTTCAAGACAACTGGGAAATCGAAAGAAAAACGAGCTCCGATTGGGGAAATAAGTTTTGAACGGTCATCCAACTCGGAATTGCAAGTTGGGAACTCGAGCCTCTTTCTAGAGTTCCGACCTGAAGATCACTGATGTAATCATGATTCAACCTTTTTTCCCGAATTCCCATTTGGCTTGAAAGCACCATAAATACAGAGAATGCCAGACTTTGATGACAACGTTTGATGACAAAATTTGCCCACGAAGGACCGCCGCGCCACCTTCCTGTTCAAGTGAGCACAGCACAACAAGGTGTTCCAAAAACGTATTGTATGCTGCTGCATAAATGATGTAATACGCGAGGGAGATATGTATTTGTTTTTATTTCACCTTTATTTAACCAGGTAGGCCAGTTGAGAACAAGTTCTCATTTACCTGCCCAAGCAAAGCAGTGCGACACAGACAACAACACAGAGTTACACATGGAATAAACAAACATACAGTCAATAACACAATTGAAAAGTCTATATACAGTGTGTGCAAATGAGGTAAGATAAGGGAGGTAAGGCAATAAATAGGCCATGTATACTGTAGCTAAGAAAGTAATACTAAGTGTATGTTGTGTAGTAAGCTCTTTGCTGTTGGTGGTGCACATGTAGCCTATAGCCTGTTTTAGAGAAATGCCATCATCGAATATTGTCTGTTTATATGCCCCATTTATTTATCGTACGGTTCTGACTTGTTGTACAGGGAGAAAACAGTAAGAACGGCCCATGTTCTGAATTCTGTCACTGTATATTTCAAAAGTGCGGAACAAATAGTTATATTGACTACGTCCGTGCTAGCTCGCTCATTAATGTCTTAATAAAAATTACGGATTGCCTGTTATCCGCTTGTTGTCCCCTTGTGCCATAGTTTGTACATCTCAATTTTCAGTAGAAACCACATTTCTTTAAGCAAGTCAGCCATATCTCCTATGTTATTTTTTAAGGCAGTAAATGAGGCTGAATTAACTATTTTGGTGCCAGACCAGGCTCCGATGATAGCCAGGTGTAGCAGTGCTAAGGTGTTGGGACTCTGCTGTTGAGACAGCTTTATGTAGGCCCTAACAGTTTGTGGGCACCGTTTGTCACCTGGGGAACCAAAACAATTCTGCTGCATTGAGGGTCCCCAAGAACACAATGGCCTCCATAATTCTTAAATGGAAGAACTTTGGAACCACCAAGACTCTTCCTAGAGCTGGCAGCCCGACCAAACTGAGTAATTGGGGGAGAAGGGCCTTGGTCAGGGAGGTGACCAAGAACCCAATGGTCACTCTGACAGAGTTCCAGAGTTCCTCTGTGGAGATGGGAGAACCTTTCAAAAGGACTTCCATTTCTGCAGCACTACACCAATCAGGGCAGACAGAAGCCACTCCTCAGTAAAAGGCACGACAGCCCGCTTGCAGTTTGCCAAAAGGCACCTAAAAGACACTCAGACACAAGATTGTATGGCCTGATGAAACCAAGATTGAACTCTTTGACCTGAATGCCAAGCATCACATCTGGAGGAAACCTGGCACCATCCCTACAGTGAATCATGGTAGTGGCAGCATCATGCTGTGGGGATGTTTTTCAGCAGCAAGGACTAGGAGAGTAGTCAGGATTGACAGAGCCATTTTTTTTTTTCCTTTATTTTACTAGGCAAGTCAGTTAAGAACAAATTCTTATTTTCAATGACAGCAGGTTGACTGCCTGTTTAGGGGCAGAACAACAGATGTGTACCTTGTCAGCTCACGGATTTGAACTTGCAACCTTTCGGTTCCTAGTCCAACACTCTAACCACTAGTCTACCCTGCCGCCCCAAGAGATCCTTGATGAAAAGCTGCTCCAGAGTGCTCAGAACCTCAGACTGGAGCGAAGGTTCACCTTCCAACAAGACAACAACCCTAAGCACACAGCCAAGAGAACGCAGGAGTGGCTTCGGGACAAGTCTCTGAATGTCCTTGAGTCAGCCAGAGTGCGGGTTGAACCCGATCGAACATCTCTGGAAAGACCTGAAAATAGCTGTGCAGTGACGCTCCCCATCCAACCTGACAGCTTGAGAGGATCTGCAGAGACGAATGGGAAAAACTCCCCAAATATAGGTGTGTCAAGCTTGTAATATCATACCCAAGACACGAGGGTGCCAAAGATGCTTCAACAATGTACTGAGTAAAGTTTAGTTTTGTAAATGTGATTTGTGATTCATGTGATTCAATTTTTTAAGTTAATACATTTGCAAACATTTCTAAAACAAGTTTTTGCTTTGTCATTATGGGGTATTGTGTGTAAATTGATGAGGGATTTTTTTTTAAGAATAAGGCTGTAACGTAACATATTGTGGAAAAAGTTAAGGGGTCTGAATACTTTCCGAATGCACTGTATATCGCAGAACTATAGTACCGGGCGATGCAAAAATAAGTTGCCCATTGTCAGACTCTTTTTACAGGTCCGGATACACACTCGGCTGCCTAGAACGTTCGGCTACCCAGAGGTGGAACGCAGCAAGATACAGACACGCAGTCTAATTAGCGATTGAATATTATTTTTTCATCATCATCATTACAAACATTGGCTAAGCTGCACAAGCAAACAGGCAGTCAATTAGTGTTTTTTTCCCCAGGAACTACAATATGACAGCAACCATATAGATTAGCCTACCCAACATCATCACACAAAACGCAAATAGTTTTTGCTCCAAAGTGTATGGATTGTGTCCTGCTTGTGCAACTGCAATAACCATTACACCAGACAGACAGAGAAGATTGTAGCCTTCATAATATATACTGTATGTTTTCAAATGTTTGTTCAAATCGCTGCAGGGTTTTTATTTGTATATATATCTTTTTTTACCTTTATTTAACTAGGCAAGTCAGTTCTTCAAATAAGAACAAATTGTTATTTACAATGACGGCCTACCCCGGGCAAACCCGGACAACGCTGGGCCAATTGTGCTCCGCCTTATGGGACTCCCAATCACGGCCGGATGTGATACAGCCTGGATTCAAACCAGGGACTGTACTGACAACTTTTGCACTGAGATGCAGTGTCACATCTGCTCCTGCTACGCCCTCTGGTGTTCATCCGGTGTCGTCTTAACCTGCAGTCACTCCCCCAGTACACTCTCTCCCTCTCCCTCTCCCTCTCTGTGTGATTGTGTGGTTGGAGACAGGTGTGCTGGAGTCAGAGCAAATCTCTTCCAGCTGCAACTCGTTCCATATCAAGACCTCTACAAATACTCAGTCCTGCCACTTCTAGTCTGCCAGATCGTAATCTGTGCTCAGTCAGTCATTATTCTAGCCATTCATGATTACTCAGATCCTGTTACTCTGCTTTGCCTGTTTTCCTGCCTGACACCGTTTATGTTCTCATTGCAGTTACCACTGTCTCTGGCTCCTGTCTCCTGTTCCACATCTCACCACCACTACCTTGGACTGCCCTCATGACCTGTTAACCCTGTCCAACTCAGCCAACTCCAACCTGTCTCCACATCAGGTTTTCCTGCAACTCATCCGAGCTTCCCCTGATCTGCACTCCATATCTCTCAGATTCACAATAAATATTTTGGTTCATTCCTCCCTGTTTCCTCATCTGAGTCCGCTCTTGGGTTCCCATGTTTGCTCCGCTTAACATGCACTGCCTTAGACCACTGTGCCACTCGGGGGAACATTTCACTACAAAATGAAAGTTTGATGGTTTCAAACCTATAAAGTAGAGATGTGTGTCCACATCCCATGCCATATTTTGGATCCAGCTACAATATATCTGCCTCAATCCCAAATGAATGGAAAAGTTGAGCACTGTCTAATTTCCAGGTTTTATTCAGCGCTTATCTTTATACCATTCATTTGGGGTGGCCACCTGCGTGGCCGCACACGACTCCATCATTAAGTTTGCTGACAACACCACGGTGGTTGGCCTGACCAGTCATCTTGACTGGCTGCATCACCGCTTGGTATGGCAACCGCTTGGCATCTGAACGCAAGGCGGCACAGAGGGTAGTGCACACGCCCCAGTACATCACTGGGGCCGAGCTCCCTGCAATCCAGGACCTCAATACCAGGCGGTGTCAAATGAAGGCCCTAATGATTGTCAAAGACTCCAGCCACCCAAGTCATAGACTGTTCTCTCTGCTACCGCACAGCACGCGGTACCGATGCACCAAGTCTGGAACCAGCAGGACCTTGAACAGATACCCCCAAGCCATAAGACTAATAAATAGTTTGTTAAATAGTTACCCGTACTATCTGCATTGACCCTTTTTGCACTAACTCTTTTGACTCATCATATAAGCTGCTGCCACTTTTTATAATTTATCCTGTTGCCTGGTCTCTTTATCCCTACCTATATGTACATATCTACCATAATTACCTCTTACCCCTGCACAGGGTGCTGTTACCCTGTGTATACAGCCAAGTTATCGTTACTCGTTGTGTATTTATTACTTGTATTGGGAAGGGCCTGTAAGTAAGCACTTCACTGTTAGTCTTCACCTGATATTTATGAAGCATGTGACAAATACAATTTCATTGATTGAAGGCATATAGCTAGATCTACACAATGTCATGGAATGTGGATTCATCTTTATTAGATTACTTTTAGGGTCTGAAAACATCTCACAAACTTTGATTTGGAAGTGTAATGATCTGTTATTCTACATAATAATACAGTGTTTAATAATGATTTACAAATGTTCAGCAAATCACTAACACATGCCTTATAAAAATATTTTATTTTACCTTTAGTTTCTATACAGACAGTATATAAGCTTTAAAAGTAGAACTACTTTGTTGAGAGCAGTCGGTCACCAGAAGCAGCAGCTTTTGCTTTTGTTTTGGTGACTTCTTAGGGACTCTTTTCTGCCTATATTGACCCTTATCCAATCAGGACTGTGGCTCAGAGATCAGATGATCTGCTGTTTAAGCAATTGTTCCTGGGGCTGTTTGGACAGGAAATGGGTTTAGTAATTTCCAATCAGACCAACAGAGTCACCATCCATAACTGGTATTGCGAGGGACCCTATATATGATTTAGGGGTGGTTTCCTGGACCCATAATAAGCCTAGTTCTAGACTATTAAACATGCTTAATAGAAAATATCAATTGCTTTTTAGTCCAGGACTAGGCTTAATCTCTGTCTGGGAAACCAGTCCTTAGAGATGAAGATTAAAAATACTTATTTATGGGACATCACAATATGGATGCCATACATTTAGTTGCAGCAAACAGTGAGGGTTACTTATATTTATGCCTCAACCTAAGACAGAAAGGTTTTGGGATACAAAATACAAGATTCCCACTCTGCACATTCCCTGGGTTGTAGAGGTTGTGGTGGTTAAAGTAGCTTTCTGCCAAGCAATGGTCACACACACAGCTATGCACAGTATCCCAAAGGGGCCTCTAAACGTCCTTGAATATTTTTTTGCACTGGCATGCTGCATCCCAGTGGTCAATTCTTATCACAACATGAGTACTGTATGTGGATGATGTATTTGTTAAGCAGAATCATCAGAGGCTACGTTTGAATAGTTGTTTGGTGCAAAGGAAAATCTGTACGTGTTTGATGACCTCGAAGTTTGACGGGTAGCAAGGAAAAGAGTGTTTGAATGTGTTGAATGAACGAAGCAAGGGCACTCTATCATTATTATTTACCTTTATTTCAACAGGGAAGTCATGCTGAGATGAGTCTCTTTTACAAATGAGCCCTGCACAACACAAAAACAAGCATATGCAACAGGGAAGCATACATAAACATAAATATAGACAATATACTGTACACATTAAATACACATTAAGATATGAAACAGTCAATTAAAACAAACCCATTCCAGCTCTGCATATTTTGCTACAAAGAGATTGAATCATTTGATCATTTGTTTTGGTACTGTCCATATGAAGCTTGTTTTTGGTCGCAGGATCAGGAATGGCTGAAGAATTTTAACATTTACCTGGAGCTAACTCTGCAAATAGCACTGCTGGGTGATTTGAAAAGGCATAGTCGATCAATAATATAATAATACTCTTAGCAAAAAAAAAAAATCTTTAATTTAAAATCTTTAGAAACTATGAGAATAGAAAGGTTCAGAACTTTTATGAAAAATCACAGCACAGTTGAAAAATATATGGCAAATAGAACTGGATGGTGTTCAGAGAAAGATGGGAGGGGTTGAGTGGAGCTGAACGCTGGGAGTAAAACTAACAAGATATACTGTGTCTGTAAAATGTACAGTGCATTTGGAAAATATTCAAACCCTTACTTTTTCCACTTTTTTCTACTTTAAAGCCTTATTCTAAAATGGATTAAATCGTATTTTTCTCGCATCAATCTACACACAATACCCAATAATAAGAAAGCAAAAAACGTTTTTGACATTTTTGCAAATGTATGAAAAAAAGGGAAATATTACATTTACATAAGTATTCAGACCCTTTACTCAGTACTTTGTTGAAGCGCCTATGGCAGCGATTACAGCCTCGATTCAGAGACTTGTACTGAAGCCACTCCTCCGTTGTCTTGGCTGTGTGCTTAAGATCGTTGTCCTGTTGGAAGGTGAACTGTCGCCCCAGTTTGAGGACCTGAGCACTCTGGACCAGGTTTTCATCAAGGATCTCTCTGTACTTTGCTCCGTTCATCTTTCCCTTGATCCTGACTAGTCTCCTAGTACCTGCCGCTGAAAAACATCCCGACAGCATGATGCTGCCACCACCATGCTTCACCGTAGGGATGGTGGCAGGTTTCCTCCAGACGTGACGCTTGGCATTCAGGCCAAAGAGGTCAATCTTGGTTTCATCAGAACAGAGAATGTTGTTTCTCATGGTCTGAGAGTCCTTTAGGTGACTTTCGGCAAAGCGGGCTGTCATGTGCCTTTTACTGAGGAGTGGCTTCCGTCTGGCCACTCTCCCATAAAGAGTTGGTGGAGTGCTGCAAAGATGGTTGTCCTTCTGGAAGGTTCTCACATCTCCACAGAGGAACTCTGGAGCTCTGTCAGAGTGACCATCAGGTTCTTGGTCACCTCCCTGATCAAGGCCCTTCTCCCCCAATTGCTCAGTTTGGCTGGGTAGCCAGCTCTAGGAAGAGACTAGCTGGTCGAGAGAATGCCAAGATTGTGCAAAGCTATCCTCAAGGCAAAGGCTGGTTACTTTGAACAATCTAAAATAAATATATTTTGATTTGTTTAACACTTTGGTTACTATATGATTCCATATGTGTTATTTCATAGTTTTGATGTCTTCACCATTATTCTACAAGAAAAACCCTTGAATGAGTAGGTTTGTCCAAACTTTTGACTGGTACTGTATATATATTGTGAACGGATCACCTTGTCCAAAGCACCCTAACACAGGCGGGAGGCATTACATGAACAGACCAGAGGCAGTGGTTATGGTTCCTTTTCATTTGTATTGTTTACTAAACGGGTATTCTTTCGCCCGACAAAAATAACTCCAGTACAGGGAACGTCCAACGCTGAAACACCAGCGTAACAAAACAAATAAACATAAACTTAGTCGTTGACCAATAGGCTGTGGCCAAAAAAAATTAAACAAAAGACAACAGGCTAGTCCTGTCTTTAGACCATCAGGAGGAACGCTTCTCTCTACCTATAGCCTGCCTTGGTTAACAGAGAGGCAAGGTGCCCCAGACACAGACACTTTCTCTGAGGTAGTCAAAACTGACATCCTCACAGGTCCCAGTCTCTACTCCCAATTCCCTAGCTCCTCTCCTGGCACACCTATATAGAGGAAGACACAAAGCAATTAGTGGGCCCAGCTGTGTATTAATTGGCTTTATACTGAGTACCTATCCCCTGAGGAGGGTGCTGTCATGTCGTCTTCCTCCGGCTGGTCACTGAACTCTCACAATATATATATCTGAACTCAGCAAAAAAAAGAAACATCCCTTTTTCAGGATCCTGTCTTTCAAAGATAATTCATAAAAATCCAAATAACTTCAAAGATCTTCATTGTAAAGGGGTAAAACACTGTTTCCCATGCTTGTTCAATGAACCATAAACAATTAATGAATATGCACCTATGGAACGGCCGTTAAGACACTAACAGCTTGCAGACGGTAGGCAAGGTCACAGTTCTGAAAAAACTAAAGAGGCCTTTGTACTGAAAAACACCAAAAGAAAGATGCCCAGGGTCCCTAATCATCTGCGTGAACGTGCCGTAGCCATGCTGCAAGGAGGCATGAGGACTGCAAGCAGATTTGGCCAGGGCAATAAATTGCAATGTCCGTACTGTGAGACACATAAGACAGCGCTACAGGGAGACAGGATGGACAGCTGATCGTCCTCGCAGCTTGTTCAATAAAATAGCATGATAAACAGTATCAAACACATTCGACAGGTCCACAAACAAGGCAGCACAATTCGTTTTAGTGTCTAAACCACTGACAATATCATTAACAACTAATGTGGTTGCTGTGATAGGTCTGTGCCCTGGCCTAAACCCAGATTGATTTAAATTAAAAATACCATGCTCAGATAGATAAATAAGAGTGAAGTTGCTTAAGTAGCAAATATTCGAGAATCTTAGCTAAAAATGGAAGCCTGGAGTTGGGAAAATAGTTATCAAGATCACTACTATCCCCGCCCTTATGGAGTGGCAGCACATAAGGAATATTTCCTGATAACAATGTTAGATTTATGATATGGGTTACTGAGCCAGCAATGAAGGGGGCAGCAGACTTGAGCATACCTGGCTACAATTGGTCAGCCCCTGTGGATGTATTGGTATCTATAGCAAGTAAGGCATCAAGGACTTATTTTTCTGTAAATTGCCAAAATGCAAAAACTTGACTACCATTTTCCAAGTCAATCTGCAAAATTCCTGATTCAGCATTTGCCTACTCTTAGAGATAGTAGGGCTAGGCGCTCTTTCAAAAAGAGAGAGCCCGCTGAAATAAAATGATGATTAAATGCATCAATGATGGCATTTTTTCCATAATGGGGCCAGAGTCTGAATGAATTTGTCAGGGCAGAGAGGAGGAAGTACAACCCATCAGAGATTTGACAGTTTTCCGGATTCCCCTTACAATCAGAAAGAGTGGTTACATAATAATCTGATCTAGCCTGACTAGTCTGACTAGTCTTATTTAAAAAATATATATATATTTCACCTTTATTTAACCAGGTAGGCTAGTTGAGAACAAGTTCTCATTGACAACTGCGACCTGGCCAAGATAAAGCAAAGCAAGTGCGACACAAACAAACAACACAGAGTTACACATGGAATAAACAAGCGTACAGTCAATAACACAATAGACAAAAAAAGTATATGTACAGTGTGTGAAAATGGCGTGAGGAGGTAAGGCAATAAATAGGCCATAGTAAGTAATAACAATTTAGAAAATGAACACTGGAGTGATAGATGAGAAGATGATGATGTGCAAGTATAAATACTGGTGTGCAAAAGAGCACAAAAGTAAATAAAAACAATATTGGGATGAGGTAGGTAGATTGGATGGGCTCGTTACAGATGGGCTATGTACTGTACAGCTGCAGCGATCGGTTAGCTGCTCTGATAGCTGATGTTTAAAGTTAGTGAGGGAAATATAAGTCTCCAGCTTCAGCGATTTTTGCAATTCGTTCCAGTCATTGGCAGCAGAGAACTGGAAGGAAAGAAGGCCAAAGGAGGTGTTGGCTTTGGGGATGACCAGTGAGATATACCTGCTGGAGCACGTGCTCATGGTGGGTGTTGTTATCATGACCTGTGAGCTGAGATAAGGCAGAGTTTTACCTAACAAAGACTTATAGATGACCTGGAGCCAGTGGGTCTGGTGACGAATATGTAGCGAGGGCCAGCCGACTAGAGCATACAGGTCGCAGTGGTGGGTGGTATACGGGGCTTTGGTGACAAAACGGATGGCACTGTGACAGACTGCATCCAATTTGCTGAGTAGAGTGTTGGAGGCTATTTTGTAAATGACATCGCCGAAGTCGAGGATCGGTAGGATAGTCAGTTTTACGAGGGTATGTTTGGCGGCGTGAGGGAAGGAGGCTTTGTTGCGAAATAGGAAGCCGATTCTAGATTTAATTTAGAATTGGAGATGTTTAATATGAGGCTGGAAGGAGAGTTTACAGTCTAGCCAGACACCTAGGTATTTGTAGTTGTCTTCATATTCTAAGTCAGACCCGTCCAGAGTAGTGATGCTAGTCGGGCGGGCGGGTGCGGACATCGAACGGTTTTTAAGTTTCTAAGAGTGTTAAAATAATGTATGTGAGTATACCAGAACAGATATAGCAGGCGAAAACCCGAGGAAAATCCATCTGGATTTGTAGTTTTTTTTGTAAATGACCTTCTTCTTCAGGGTGCCTATTCATTTGTATTTTGATGACTATGCAACACTTGTATATTGATGAATGTTTAATAATTCAACTTTTGGATTTTGAATTTGGCACCTTACATTTCACCGGGTAGTGTCGGGAGTGGCCCGCTAGCGCGCCGGTGCCCCCTAAGTAGTTAACACAGTGTCCAAAGAAGGGCCAGATGTATACAGAATGGTGTCATCTGCGTAGAGGTGGATCAGGGAATCACCCGCAGCAAGAGCGTCATCGTTGATATATACAGAGAAAAGAGTCGGCCAGAGAATTGAAACCTGTGGTACCCCCATAAAGACTGCCAGAGGTCCAGACAACAGGCCCTCCGATTTGACACACTGAACTCTGTCTGAGAAGTAGTTGGTGAACCAGGCGAGGCATTCATTTGAGAAACCAAGGCTGTTGAGTCTGCTGATAAGAATATGGTGATTGACAGAGTCGAAAGGCTTGGCCAGGTCGATGAAGACGGCTGCACACTACTGTCTTTTATCGATGCCGGTTATGATATCGTTAGCTGAGGTGCACCCGTGACCAGCTCGGAAACCGGATTGCACAGCGGAGAAGGTACGGTAGGATTCGAAATGGTCAGTGGTCTGTTTATTAACTCGGCTTTCGAAGACTTTAGAAAGGCAGGGCAGGATGGCTATAGGTCTATAACAGTTTGGGTCTAGAGTGTCACCCCCTTTGAAGAGGGGGATGACCGCGGTTATCTATTGATTCCTCAGTTGCTGAAAGATTGCCAATCTGGGCCTAAGCCTATGCTGCTGGCCTTGACCCAGGCAAAACAAAAATGTACGAATGACTTCAGATAATTCAGGAGTGAACCAGGCATTCGATCTACCTTTAACTTGTTGTGGAGCGGCAGCTGAGGGGTCGGTTTTGGAGAGTCTGGCGTGCCCAAAGTAAAATGCTTGCCACCCAGTCTCAGAAACTAAGATATGGACATAATTAGTACTATTGGATAGGAAACACTCTGAGGTTTCCAAAAGTGTTATCATTTTGTCTGTGAGTGTAAGGGAAGTCATTTGGCAGGCAAAAAACAGAGATTTTTCCATCCGGAAATGTCATTCCTTTTGGCTTATAGCTCACTTTGAGGCACTGCCTATAAAAAACTATTTATACCAGGACACTGGATGTAGTACCTACTGATTCCACTAGATGTCAGCAGTGTATAGGCAAAGTTTCATGGAAATCGGAACTAATGCGTTCTATTGAGAGAAGTTCTAGCCGAGGGACCTCTTTTTCAGTTGCACGTTTTTGAACGCACATTTTGCTGAGCGGTCCACTTTATTTGACTTATATAACGTTTAGGTGACCATCCAAGTGAAAGATTATCACTTTTATTCATAAAAGATAAGCTAAGGAAGCATTTTAAATCGTTTTTGTTTTGTTGAGGGAAAGTTTATAGGTATAGTTGAACGCGTTCTCGTCACATTGGATTTTCTGAACACAAAGCGCCAACCAAAAGGAGATTTAAGGATATAATAAATTACTTTTTCTAACCAAATACCCACCGCTCGCGACCCACCGCTCCCTGACAAGTTAACTCTCAGAGTTTTGAAAGGGGCATGATTATCTACAACAGTCTTGAAGACATTTACAAAAAATCTTAAAAAACGAAATAAGGTTCATGGATAGCTAAGATACAATCAAAGTCACTGAAATAAAGATATGTAAAAAAGCTTATTCACTGAAGTCCTTACACATCCACTGGGCACAACTGGTTGAATCAACATTGTTTCAACGTAATTTGAAACTGATCAGGCTGTGACGGTACCCCCCTCTAGGGGCGCCACCTGGCGCCCTAACAGGCCGCATACCTGGTTGACCGGGGTGCCGGCGTTGGAAATCAGCGATGAGGCCTGGGTCCAGGATGTCCCTAGCGTGGACCCAACACCTCTCCTCCGGGCCATAACCCTCCCAGTCAACGAGGTACAGGAATCCCCTGCTCCGAGGTCGAACCTTCAGAACTCACCATGAAACATGGGTTTGATCCTAGACACATGAAAAGTGGGATGTATATGGAGGGTACAGGGCAACAAAAGATGAACAGTAGAGGGGTTATGGATCTTGGAGATGAGGAAAGGGCCAATAAACCAGAAGGAAAAGTTGGCAGATCTCGGGTGGACAGCCATACCCTCTGCCTGAGATGATACCGGGGAGCTTGGGTCCGGTGGTGGTCCGCTTGTTGTCGATACAAGGAGCTGGTCTTGATAAGAGTCAACCGGGCTCTCTTCCAGGTACAACGATAGCGGCGGACAAACATCTGGGCCGAGGGTATGCCGACCTCTTCCTCTTGCTCCGGGAAGAGCAGGGGCTGATAACCCAGGGAACACTCAAAGGGCGAGAGACCCGTGGCAGAGCAAGGAAGGGTGTCGTGGGCATATTCGACTCACACTAGTTGCTGGCTCCAGGTGGTGGGGTTGGCAGTCACTGTGAGAAGTTCACGATTCCCCACATCGTAGTTCCTCTCTGTGGCGTTGAGGCGATGGGAGAAGAAGGCGCAGGGATGTAACTTGAGGTCCAGGGCAGAACGCTGGGACAGGACATCCCCCACTCCGACATCCGAAGTATCGGCCTCCACCATGAACTGGCGGTGTTTGAGATCCCGGAACACCCGGTCAGCGGCTGGAGACCACATGAACGGAACCTTGGGAGAGGTGAGTGCAGACAGGGGGGAAGTCAGGGTTTGCTCTAACCCCTATTAAATCTGCAATAAAAGTTGGCAAATTCCAGAAAACGTTGCAGTTGCACTCTGGACGTAGGCTGGGGCCAATCCACCACCGCTCTCACCTTCCCGGGATCCATCTGTACACTCCCTGCAGCAATAATGTAACTCAGGAAGGGGATGGTGGAGCGATGGAATTCACACTTCTCTGCTTTCACAAAAAGCTGGTTCTCCAGGAGGCGTTGGAGAAGGACGTGGAGCACGTGTTCTTGGGCGGAGTGGGAGAAGACGAAGATGTCATCGAGGTAGACGAAGACGAACCGGTTCAACATGTCACGGAGAACATTATTCACCAGAGCCTGGAACACATCAGGCCATGTTGAAGGCAGTCTTCAACTCTTCCCCTTTCCGTATCCACAACAGGTGGTATGCGTTCCGTAGGTCCAGCTTGGAGAACACGCTGGCCCCCTGGAGCGGCTAGAAGGCCCAAGGAGATTAATGGTAGCGTGTAGCAGTTCTTCACTGTGATGTCGTTGAGGCCCCGGTATTCGATGCACGGGCGCAGGGTTTTGACCTTTTTCTCTACAAAGAAGAACCCTGCGCCGGCGGGGGAGGCAGAAGGACAGATGAACCCTGCAGCTAGGGAGTCCTCAATGTAGGTCTCCTTAGCCTTGGTCTCCGGACCCGACAGAGAGTACAGTCGTCCCCTGGGAGAAAGTTGATCCCACAGTCATAGGGTTGGTGCGGCGGAAGCGAAGTGGCCCGGGTTGTTCCCACCTCCCGGATGTCCTGGTACTCCACGTGAATGGCGGAGAAGTCCGGGGCATCTTCCGAGCACCCAGGAAGACGTCCCGAGGCAGGCTGCGTTGACTTCAGGCAATGAGTGTGGCAGAACGGGCTCCAGCTCATGATGGCACCAGGACCAGTCAATAAGGGGATTGTGCCGCTGGAGCCAAGAGAATCCCAATACCACGGGAACCTGAGGAGACTTAATAAGCAGGAAATGGATTGTCTCGCTGTGGTTCCCTGACACACATAGGTTGATGGGGGTGTTATTGTGGGTGACCCGGCCTATCGAGTGCCCGTCCAGCTCTCTAATGTTCATGGGAATTGAGAGGGGCTGAGTGGGGATGCCCAGCTCGGATGCCAGAGTAGCGTCCACAAAACTCTCATCAGCCCCAGAGTCGATGAGTACCCGGAGAGATTTCGACTGCTTCCCCCACAGCAGGATAGCATGGACAGGGATGCGAGTAAGGGGAGAGGAAAAGTTCTCCGTATAGGCCACCAGAGTACTCACCCCCTACCGGTGAGCCTGGTCTTTTAGTGGACAGGGGGACAGAAAATGACTAGTAGTCCCGCAATACAGGCAACTCTTTGTGTGAAGCCAGTGTAGACGTTCGGCAGGGGACAGCCTAGCTACCGGGATGCCTCGGGGACTACCAGGATGCCTCGGAAGCGAGGTGGAATTAGACCTCCTCTCCTTCCTACATTCCCGTAGCCGCCCATCGATCCAGATGGTCAAGGCAATGAGCAAGTCAAGATCCGTTGTTAGTTCCCGGACTGCTTGCTCGTCCTTCACTTCCTCCGATAATCCATGCAGGAACGTGTAGAACAGCGATTCCGGGTTCCAGGCTCTCTAAGCTGCCAACGTGCGGAAATCCACCGCATAGTCTGCCACACTGCGGGAGTCTTGCCAAAGCTGGAGTAACTTCCAGGCATGGAGAATCTAAAACCTTCTTCACCTCTGCCACAAACTCCTCCAGAGTGAAGCATCCGGCTGACTGTTGTTCCCACACAGCCGCAGACCAGGCGAGAGCCCTCCCGGACATGATGAGTGATGAGGTACCCTATATTTGAGCAGTCCGAGGGGAAGGAGGACGGCTGCAACTCGATGATGAGAGAACACTGCGCGAGAAACGCCCGACAGGTTTGCGACTCTCCAGCGAAGAGTTCCGGGGGAGGTAAGCGGGGTTCTCAGGAAACCGGGGAGGCCGCACTGCTAACAGCCGGGTTACTGAGGTGCTGGGAGGTTACCCGTGGTAGTCTGCCTGAATTGCTCCAGCAATGTGTTCAACGCACGATCATGGCGTTCGGCCAAGGTCTGGAACCCTTCCATAAGACCATGAAACAACTCCTTGTGCCTTCCAATGGTGGCTCCTTGGGAGGAGACGGTGTTGCGGAGCTGGTCCAAGTCTGCTGGGTCCGTCAGGGCCAGTTCATACTGTCAAGACTCAGGAGAAGACCCAGATGCAGACAGTTTCAAAGTAACAAAAGTTTATTACAAAAACAGGGGGGGGGGGGGGG
>QNTS01000024.1:1066746-1097099 GCA_003317085.1 Hucho hucho
ATATTTTGGGTCCATGGCCAGGAAACTCCCCAGACCTTAATCCCATTGAGAACTTGTGGTCAATCCTCAAGAGGCGGGTGGACAAACAAAAACCCACAAATTCTGACAAACTCCAAGCATTGATTATGCAAGAATGGGCTGCCATCAGTCAGGATGTGGCCCAGAAGTTAATTGACAGCATGCCAGGGCAGATTGCAGAGGTCTTGAAAAAGAAGGGTCAACACTGCAAATATTGACTCTTTGCATCAACTTCATGTAATTGTCAATAAAAGCCTTTGACACTGCTTGTAATTATACTTCAGTATTCCATAGTAACATCTGACAAAAATATCTAAAGACACTGAAGCAGCAAACTTGGTGGAAATTAATATTTGTGCCATTCTCAAAACTCAAGACTGTACGCTATTGCCTCCATGGTTGACCAGGCTATGTTGGAGCTGCAATCAGATTTTGTCGCCTTATAGAAAGTACATGTTGATTTAAAATTGGTATTTAACGTGAGAAAAACTAAATCTATGCTTTTTTCTAATTCTCATAGAAATATTTCAGATAGCTTACACATTTTATGCATTGAATGGTTCTTTCATCTAGCAAGTATCTGGGCTTTTGGATTGACAATTTGGCGTTTAAAAACATGAAGATGAGCTAGTTAAGAAGCTGAGATTTAAAGTGGGCTCCTTCTATAGAAACAGATTATGCCTCTCCCTAAACAGCAGGAAGCAGATTGTACAGTCAACTTTTCTGCTAGTTCTCAACTACGGTGACACCATTTACCGGAATGCAGCAGCCACTACTCTTAAACGTTTAGATGCCGTCTACTATAGCGCCCTTTGCTTTATCACAGGTGACAGTTTTAATACGCATCACTGCATCAAATGGTTGGCTGGTCCTCATTAAAGTTCCGTAGATTAGTCAATTACTCCTGTTTCGTTTACAAAGTTCTACTACACAAGCTTCCGACCTACCTCACTTTCACTGTTAAAATTAAAAGGTATGAGTCGGTTCTACTAGTACACACTGATCTAGGTAAATCCGCCTTCAGTTTTAGTGCCCCCATTTTTGGAATAGCATACAAAACTCCCTACATCTCGACTCTCTGGTGCCTCTAGGGCAGTTATGACTTTAATGTTAAATACATTTTATGAGAATTTCAACTGTTTAGAATAATTGTGTTTGTGGTGTTTGAAGCTGTTGTGTTAATTCTGTAATTTGTAGCTTATTTCATTTTGTAGGGGTTGCATAACTGGCTGCAGAGAAGTCAGGCGCAGGAGAGCAAAGTTCTGAGCCATCTCTGCCCAGGGCATGAACGCCGCCCACTCCCCTGGCCCATCCTGGCAATACGACCTCAGAAACCCACATCCTACCCACATCCTGGTTCACTCTCTCCACCTGCCCGTTACTCTCGGGGTGATCGAGGCTGATCGAGACTCCCAGACGTTCCATGAACGCCTTCCAGACCCTCGAAGTGAACTGGGGATCTCGATCAGACACTATATCATCAGGCACCCCGTAGTGCCGGAAGACGTGCATAAACAAGGCCTCCGCAGTCTGTAGGGCCGTAGGGAGACCGGGCAGAGGAAGAAGACGGCAGGACTTAGAGAACCGATCCACAACGACCAGGATCGTGGTGTTTCCTTGTGAGGGGGGAGGATCGGTCAGGAAATCCACCGACAGGTGTGACCAAGGCCACTGTCGAACGGGTAAGGGGTGTAGCTTCCCTCTGGGCAGGTGCCTAGGAGCATTACACTGAGCGCACACCGAGCAGGAGGAAACATAAATCCTCACGTCCTTGGCCAAAGTAGGCCACCAGTACTTCCCAACCAAACAGCGCACCGTCCGACCGATCCCAGGATGACCAGAGGAGGGTGAAGTGTGGGCCCAATAGATCAACCGGTCACGGTCAGCAGACGGAACGTACAGACAACCAGCGGGCTCTGCACGTAACGCCTGCTCAATGTCCGCGTCCAGGTCTCACACTACCGGCGCCACTAGGCAGGAGGCTGGGAGTATGGGGGTAGAATCCATGGACCGCTCCTCTGTGTCATACAGTCGGGACAGTGCGTCTGCCTTGACGTTCTGGGAACCTGGTCTGTAGGAAAGGGTGAAAACAAAACGTGTGAAAAACATGGCCCACCTTGCCTGGCGAGGGTTCAGCCTCGCTGCCCGGATGTACTCCAGATTGCGGTGGTCAGTCCAGATGAGAAAAAGGTGTTTAGCCCCCTCAAGCCAATGTCTCCACGCCTTCAGAGCCTTGACAACAGCCAACAGCTCCCGGTCTCCCACGTCATAGTTTCGCTCCGCCGGGCTGAGCTTCTTCGAGAAGAAAGCACAGGGGCGGAGCTTCGGTGGCACACCCGAGTGCTTAGAGAGCACATCTCCTATCCCAGCCTCGGACGCGTCCACCTCCACTATGAACGCCAAAGAGGGATCCGGATGGGCCAGCACGGGAGCCGAGGTAAACAGAGCCCTCAGGTGACCAAAAGCCCTGTCCGCCTCAGCCGACCACTGCAAACGCACCGCACCCCCCTTCAGCAGTGAGGTAATGGGAGCCGCTACCTGACCAAATCCCTGGATAAACCTCCGGTAGTAGTTGGCAAACCCTAGAAACCGCTGCACCTCCTTTACCGAGGTGGGAGTCGGCCAATTACGCACGGCTGAAATGCGGTCACTCTCCATCTCCACCCCAGAGGTGGTGGAAAATGAAAAGAGGATCGGTGATGGCTAGAAGACCGGTGATGTCGACCGCCGAACACCACCCGAACAAGGAGAGGCACCAACTTCGGCGGAAGTCGTGACACATTTTGATTGGTCATTTTGAATTTGTTCTATTGTTATTCTCAGGGCACCATTGTAAATGAGACCCTGGTCTTAATGGATTCCCTTGAATAAATAGTCTTGCTTAATTGTAACACTACTTACTGGAGTGATAGTGGTTACCAACTAACACATTTATAAGTGTTGTTTGGATAAGTAAATCCACTGGACCACAAATGCCACATTCTTTGAATCTGGTGTGTGTTTGATGGGTCGTTCTGTAAGGGAAAAAAGACCATGACTTATTGAATACTACTGATATTACAGAGCATGTGGTAAAGCTTCATATTAATGTTGTAGCCTAGAGTCTTATATAACTTCAAGTAATTATTTCTCAACAATCCTTTTAGATGCAAATGTCAAATATGTACCAAACATCCAAAAGACATTTTCATGTTTTTAATTTGAGAAAGATCCAAAAAGTAATGGTCTTTCTTTTTTCTAGGTCTGTGCAGAGTATAATCCCTATAAATCAAACTTGTTGGTATTAACATGTTCTTCCCCTTTGTCAGTGTATTTAAGAATACAGAAGATTTGCCTCAGAAGGTGAAGAGCCAACTGCTTCCCTCAGCATCCGCACCAAGAAAGAAAAGAAGAGTAAGAGAGAGACAACAGATGACTCCCAGCCAGACAGTGACCCTCTCCACATTCCCACAAGGCATCCAAAGACCAACAGGCAGCCTAACTGGTTTGTACAACATACCTTACTACAGGGTTCTTCAACTAGCGGCCCACGGGTCAAATCTCGTGGCCCAATTTGATGTGGTCCACCAAGGTTGTCTTCATAAAGGAAAACATAAATGAAATACCCCTGCTGTACTTTATTAACCATAGTCACTGATCATGTATTAGCCTAGTAACATTCATAAATACCATGTTGTAACATGATAGTGTAGGTTAGAGCTTAATGCATTATATCTGTTTTGATTTACTACAACTTGATGACCTGAATATAAACGACAGCTTGAAAACTGCAACTTTTGTTTATTATTTAGGAAAATCTCCTTGTAGGAAAAATTGTGTTGGTCAGCATAAATACCCTGGTAGAAAACAATGGTTATTGGTCTGCTGCCAGGGTGAACATGTTCCTACTCTTGACATGACCCTATGGGTCATACCTCCCTTTTTAAATGTTACCTTTATTTAACTAGGCAAGTCAGTTAAGAACAAATTCTTATTTACAATGACGGCCTACCGGGGAACAGTGGGTTAACTGCCTTGTTCAGGGGCAGAACGACAGATTTTTACCCTGTCAGCTCGGGGATTCGATCCAGCAACATTTTAGTTACTGGCCCAATGCTCTAACCACTAGGCTACCTGCCACCCCCTTAAGATGCGAGTGGACAGGGGCTTAGTTGCAAAGTGAGAGGGAGCACGTCACAGCCTTGCACTACTGTTGATGTATCCATGACTACTACATCCATAAACGGTTTTCATGATAGATAGATTTATACGTTACTTTTCACATCTAGCCTAACGTATGCCCATTGTACTTACACTTGGTTACCTGACCATGCTGCGTGTTGCAGGACCATTTTGTACGGAGCGGGTGGTGATATTATAATACTGGTTATTTTGGTTGAATGTTATAGTTACCTTGTTTTGTTAAAATTGAGAAATGTTCCACTTGTAGCATGCTTCAATGGGGAATTCATGTTTAATAAGATTATGTTACTCCCCGATTCTTTAGGGACCACTGAGCCGTACAGTGAAATCTAGAACATGTTGTAATTGTGTGGCTTGTGACCATTTCCATCTTATTTTTTGTAATGTTTTGTCTGAAGCCCCTTGACTTTACCACTAGATGGCGTTATGTCAACCCAGATTGATTCTCCTGTGTTAATTGTTGTAAGTAATGCCCTCACCTGTGTTGAATTTCTTCTAATGACAAACCCTATTTAAGGCCCCACTGCCTTTTTGTTCTTGTTCAGTCCTGATGTTGGTCTAGGTGTTGTCATTCTCAAGGATTCTTTGGGTCTGAGATTTTTCTGCCTTCTAATTTTGAACTTGGATTCTATGTTTTTTTTGTTTCCTTTTGTGGACTCTTGGAAATATGTTTCTGGACTCATGTTTAAGGATTTCTCTTCTGTTTTGGATTACCTTTTTGTATTGCCTCCCAAGAGGAGTTGTTTGAGTTACCCTGGGACACATTCATTTGAAGTGTTGCCTAAGACTGTTGCTACGCTTTGCTTTTTTTCTCTGAAGTAAAGAGCCAAAGATAAAACTCAGACTTTTGAGATCTCATTGTTTTCTATTCCTCTGCACTTGGGTTCAACCTCCAGTAGTGGAGTGGTCCGCATCAGGGACACACATACATCGAGGACCCGAGTTCGATCCCCAGCTGGCTCGTAACAATTTTTCATTTGAAGAGGTGTGATTCTCAAATTAATCTCATATAGCCTATCGAGATCGCCTATCAATCTTCTAGGGTTGTTGAATTATTGTAACTTTAACCAAATTCTCAGGTTTTCCATAAATCCTGGTTGGACGAATCTGATTTCCTGCTCATTCCCGTGAAACTAAAATGGATAGCCCAGTGCCGCAGTGTTGCCATTGTAAGAGTATTTTAAGAAAATATACAACACTAACGGTCAATGGGAATTATCAATGGAAATAGTTGATTTTCAGTTCAACATCTGTTTAGAATCTGTGTAGGAATGTCAGTCCTGGACTCCGCTACGTGTGCTATGTTTTCATTGGTCTGAATCATCTACATTAAGCCTGAAAGGGGGTACTTTTGGCCCAAAACGCCAAATTGCCCAATACCATTGGCCAAATTTTACTGCAAGGAATTCTAATTGGTCAATCACAGGCTAGGGTGGGGGGTTATAAATGACACCCTGTTCCTTTGTTCTGTGGAGAAAGTCACTGAGGACAGGGGAGAATGAACCATCTACTTCCCAGCATAACATCTATAATTTGTCCTCTTCGAACAAACCTATTTTTCTCCCCGATTAGCTTTGGGGTCTGTGTTATTGAAGAATAACATCAACTGCTAACAACATTAACTCCTTAGGGCTAGGGTCCCATTTTCCGAATTTTCGGTTGTCGGACGTGCCCAAAGTAAAATGCCTGCCACTCAGGCCCAGAAACTAGGATATGCACATAATTAGTACTATTGGATGGGACACATTCTGAAGTTTCTAAAACAGTTAATATAATGTCTGTGAGTATAACAGAACTGATATAGCAGGCAAAAACCCGAGACATTTCTGTCCGGAAATCATTTTTCATTTGACCTTTCCTGACTGAATGGCTGATAAAAGAATTCTCAGGGAAATAGGACTCAGGTTGCAGTACCTATGGCTTCCACTAGATGCCAACAGTCTCTGGACAGTGTTTTGGAGCGTTTATAATGGAAGAGAGCCAAAAGGAAGACTAATTTGTATGACATACCAGGATATCCTTTCTGTCTAGTGCACGAGATACATGGGAGCGCGCAGCTCGGTGTTTACCTTTTTTATCGTGTAGGTTATTATCCGAGTTAAATATAATAGCCAATATAGATAAATGGATGCCTAAGGATAAATTATAAATGATGTTTGATTTGTTTGGGCAAAGTTAAAGGGTAAGTTTACCTAAAATCCAAACGTCTTAAGTGATTCCGTACTGTACATTGAAACTAGTTAGGTGGAGTTCACCTTCTCGCTCTCCTTGCAGTCTAAACTGGAAAGCTGCAAAATGATGCATTGCTTTGTGCAATGCTAGCTCTGCTCCGTTGTCAGTTAAAAAGTGATTGAACAATACGCGAATTGTGGACATTCTTTGTTTTATTGAAAGTGTACAGCCAAAATGTGTACTTTTCTACCTAAAACAATTGTGATTATTTTATATCATTATTTATGTGGCCGACTGCAACAACAGCAGAAATAGGTTCTCGTGGGGGAATCCCTTTACGTAAAATATATACATAAATAAAAGTAGGGGTCACTTAGAAATGTCCTTGTTTTTAAAAGAAAAGCAAATTTTTTTGTCCATTAAAAAACATTAAAAAAAAGAAAAACCCTGGAATGAGTAGGTGTGTCCAAACTTTTGACTGGTACTGTACATGACGTCAGAGCTCAGCTTGAGCACCGTGCAACAAGAAGATGCCCCCATCCCTCCCGCTAATTGGGCTACTTTTGAATGAGTAGGGGTCTAAACCTTGGGGTCACTTAGACATGCCCTTGTTTTTGAAAGAAAATCACTTTTTTTGTCCATTAAAATAACATCAAATTGATCAGAAATACAGTGTTGTAAATGACTATTGTAGCTGGAAACGGCAGATTTTTTATGGAATATCTACATAGGCGTACAGAGGCCCATTATCAGCGATCATCACTCCTGTGTTCCAATGGTACATTGTGTTAGCTAATCCAAGTTTATCATTTTTAAAGGCTAATTGATCATTAGAAAACCCTTTTGCAATTATGTTAGCACAGCTGAAAAAACTTGTCCTGATTAAAGAAGCAATAAAACTGGCCTTCTTTAGACTAGTTGAGTATCTGGAGCATCAGCATTTGTGGGTTCGATTACAGGCTCAAAATGGCCAGAAACAAAGACCTGAAACTCGTCAGTCTATTCTTGTTCTAGGAAATGAAGGCTATTCCATGCGAGAAATTGCCAAGAAACTGAAGATCTCGTACAACGCTGTATTCTACTCCCTTCACAGAACAGCGCAAACTGTCTCTAACCAGAATAGAAAGAGGAGTGGGAGGCTGAGCAAGAGGACAAGTACATTACAGTGTCTAGTTTATGAAACAGACACCTCACAAGTCCTCAACTGGCAGCTTCATTAAATAGTACCCGCAAAACACAAGTCTCAACGTCAACCGTGAAGAAGCGACTCCAGGATGCAGGCCTTCTAGGCAGAGTTGCAAAGAAAAAGCTATATGTCAGACTGGCCAATAAAAATAAAATATTAAGATTGGCAAAAGAACACAGACACTGGACAGAGGAACTCTGCCTAGAAAGGCCAGCATCCCGGAGTCGCCTCTTCACTGTTGACGTTGAGACTGGTGTTTTGCGGGTACTATTTAATGAATAATTATTCATGTCAGAGTGGTCACCACCTTTTGTAGAGAGGGAACACATGGGCAGCCTTCCAGACCCTAGCGATAGCACACGAGATAATTGTCAGGTAAAAAATATATATATATATTTTTACATCAATCGTAGCCCTTTCCATTCACAGCCTCTAACATCCCGTATACAGTTTGAAAAAGGCAGATTTTGTCACTAACCATTTTTCCAGTAAAGTCATGCATTAAACAAATCTCTAAACTGTCTAGCCTAGCAAACATTTTGGAATCTTTAAGCAATGCTCAGCTTAGATCTTTTATAGCTTCAAAGTGTCCTTCAGTCTGGTTTCAGGCCTGGTCATAGCACTATATTTGCTACTTCTTTGGTGATAAAATACATTTTAAATTGCATGGACAAAAGGTAGCATTGTGCTGCCCTTTTTATAGACCTGTTGAAGGCTTTCAACACTGTTGAGCATTCATTATTAATTTGTAGACTGTCTGAAATTTCCCTGTGTCAGGCAGCCTTCATCTGGTTTGAAAACTACGTGACAGACAGGAGACAATGTGTTTCTTCTGATGGTGTTAAGTCAGGCTTCCTTGATATTACTAAGGTTGTCCACATGGGTCGTTTTGGGCCCTGTACTTTTTACTGTCTATATAAACAACTGGTTTGTTTGTAGGAAATTGTAACCTCCACTTGTATGCAGATGAAACTGTTGTGTATTGTGCTACAATCTGAATTTGTTTTGCTTTGCAAAAAGCCCTTGTTGAACAAAAATTGGTACTTAATGCAGGTAAAACTAAGTATATGTTATTTTCCAAAAAGCTTAAAAATGTATCTGATGATTAATGCATTTGTTCATTGGATGGAGCCCACATTGGTTGTGTCCCCACTTATAAATATCTGGGTACCTGGATTGACAAGAAGCTGTCTTTCAGAAAGCATGTTTTATTTAATTTAAATGGGCTTCCTTTATACGAATACAGCATGCCTTTCATTAAATAGCAAAAATAAAATAATTCACTAGACATTCATACTGGTTATAGATTATAGTGATATTTATTTGAATGCAGCTGCCACTGTATTGAAGCCTTTGGACACAGTTTATCTTATAACACTACACTTTATTACGGGCTACAGGTTCAGTACACATCATTGCTTTCTGTATCAGACTGTAGGCTGGCTCTCATTGAAGTCTCGTAGATCAATACATTGTACTCTTTTTGTTTATAAAGCCCTGCATAAACTTCTGCCGTACCTTGCTTCATTGTTAACACTACAGATGTACGAGCTACCAGACCCGGTCTCAGGGATGACTAACTCTGGAGATCCCTTCAATCTCCACTGAATTAGGTAAATCTGATTTTAGTTTTTTGGCACTTTATGGAATAATCTTCAAAGCTTTTTAAAGTTGGAAGAGTTGGTGCCTCTAGGGCAGTTCAGATATCTTATTGAGGAATGTTTTACTGAGGAATGTGTTTGTTTTATATGATTGTGTTTTGCTTTTTGTGTATTCATGTGTATATTGATGTGTATGTTTGATACAAGGCTCATCTGTAAAAGAGACCATGGTCTCCGCATGACTCTCTGTCAAAAGAAAGGTTAAATAAAACATTTAAATATCTTGTATTGGAGGGCTCAGCTCAAATCCATCTTAGACAACATTTACAGCATGGGTTTTTTGCCTCGGCTTCATGCCGGAGAGAAAGTGAAATGGATACAGAGACTAAGAATAGAAGGGGTATTTGGAGTATTCTCAGTGTCCCGCACTGCAGACATATGGGGGCAGGGCATAGTGCGCGGTGCAGGAGAGAAAGAAGAAGAGTCGTCCTTAGGAAATGGCACTGGTCCAAAGATGGAGCCTGTCACTTGGCGTCCACCTCCTCCTTTTCTCTCTCTCTCACTCCTTCCCTCCTCTCTCCTCCCTTTGCTTCCTGTGACCCTATCAGATTTGTCTTGTGATATCAGCGATTTATCGACCTGGTGTTGTCATGCCCTTGTCCACGAGGGAGAGGGAGAGGGAGCAGAATGATACAGCAGATTTACATTCTGTCTGTGTGCAGTAAACAATGGTTAGGAAAGGGCAAAGGGACACATTTTTCACAAAATGCTCTGACATGCTGAGGAAATCAGTCAATAGATATAAATTAATTAGGCCTAATCTATGGATTTCACATGACTGGGCAGGGTCGCAGCCATGGATGGGCCTGGGAGGGCATAGGCCCACTCACTGGGGAGCCAGGCCCAGCCAATCGGAATTAGTTTTTCCCCCACAAAAGGGCTTTATTAGGTAGAAATACTCAACACCCCGCCTCAGATGATCCCACCGGTGAAGGAGCCGGATATGGAGATCCTGGGGTGGCGTAGTTACACGTGGTTACACGTGGTCTGTGGTTGTTCTCTAAAACGACGTTGGAGATGACTTATGTAGAGAAATTAACATTAAATTCTCTGGCAACAGCTCTGGTGGACATTCCTGCAGTCAGCATGCCAATTGCATGCTTCCTCAAAACTTGAGACATCTGTGGCATTGTGTTGTGTGACGAAACTGCACATTTCCGTGGCCTTTTATTGTCCCCTGCACAAGGTACACCTGTGTAATGATCCTGCTGTTTAGTCTGCTTCTTGATATGCCACACCTGTCAGGTGGATGGATTATCTTGGCAAAGGAAAAATGCTCACTAACGGATGGAAACAAATTTGTGCTCAAAATTTGAGAGAAATTCGCATTTTGTGCAATAAGCTTTTTTTATTTTATTTCAGCTCATGAAACATGGGACCAACACTTTACATGTTGTGTTTATATTTTTGTTCAGTATAAATTACTAGAAGCTATTCTAATACCTAATTCTATGCATAGGGTAATATTAGGGTAATAGTACACAATGAATACATACACTGAGTATGCCAAACATTAGGAACACCTGAGTTGCACACAACACCATTCTTCATGCACACGGGAAACTGTTGGGGGTGAAAAAACCCATTTATCAGGTATGAAGGTAAGACCCAGATGCAGACCCCGTCGAATAAACAATAGTTTAATGATCCAATAGGGGCAGGCAATAGACAGGTCAAGGCAGGCAGGGGTCAGAAAATCAGAGGTCAGGCAACGGTACCAGACGGCAGGCAGGCTCAGGGTAAGCAGAGGTCAAAATCAAGCGGTGGGGGAAAAGGTACAGGTCGGTAGGCGGGCTCGGAGTCAGGACAGGTGGGCTCGGAGTCAGGACAGGCAAGGGTCAAAACTAGGAGGGCGAGAAAAGAGAGAATCGGAAAAAGCAGGAGCTGAGAAACAAAATGCTGGTTGACTTGACAAACAAGACGAACCGGCAACAGACAGACAAAGAACACGGTATAAACACACGGGATAATGGGGAAGATGGGCGACACCGGGAGGGGGGTGGAGACAATCACAAGGACAGGTAAAACAGATCAGGGTGTGACACCATTAGCGTTGCAGTTCTTGACACAAACCGGTGCGCCTGGCACCTACTACCATACCCTGTTCAAAGGCACTTTAATCTTTTGTCTTGCTCATTCACCCTCTGAATGGCACACATACACAATCCATGTCTCAATTGTCTCAAGGCTTAAAAATCCTCCTTTAACTTGTCTCCTCCCCTTCATCTACACTGATTGAAGTGGATTTAACAAGTGACATCAATAACGGATCATAGACTGATGAGGTGAAAGCTATGTCATGGAAAGAGCATTTGATCTTAATATTTTGTATACTCCGTGTCTTCTGAAAGAAGTTTATGCTGAGTTTATATATAGTGTTGATACTGTATTCACTCACCTGCACAAAACATTTTTCAATAAAGACCCCTGTGGGCGAACAACATCACACAACGTTTAATGTACATTTGATATTGTATTGTTGTCAACAGATGTGAATTGATTGTACATCCAACAACAACAACCAATCAACCATTGTATCAACTGTGAGACTTAGTTGACATCTGACAATACCTTGCAAAATTAAACTATCCCCACTCAGGGTTTGACCCCTCTCATGGGCATCCTGCCCCCGGGGGCTGTGCCACCTGGGGCCCACTTTGACCCCTTTGGGCCCGTTGGAAGACCCTTTCAGGGTAGAAGTTATGTTTCTATTGAGAATTTTTATTTAGGTATTAATTATGTCCACCATTTATAAGGCATTCATAAGTAGTTTGCTCACCATTTGTGAATCATTATTCCTAAATTAGTACATTTTAATAAGCTATAAATAGCTAATTATTAAAAACAATTGCCTTTTAAAATGTTGTAAATATTATATCTACAGTGCATTCGGAAATTATTCAGACCCCTCATCCATATCCCATAATGACAAAGCAAAAACAGTTTTTTAGGGAAATGTATAAATACACAGTGCACGCTGACACAGTCGCCAGGTGTACGGTGTTTCCTTTGACACATTGGTGCGGCTGGCTTCCGGGTTAAGTGGGCATTGTATCAAGAAGCAGTGCGGCTTGGTCGGGTTGTGTTTTGGAGGACGCACGGCTCTCGACCTTCGCCTCTCCCGAGACAAGACTGTAACTACCAATTAGATACCACGAAATTGGAGAGAAAAAAGGGTAAAAAAATTTATAATAATTATTCACAGCTGTAATGGCTTCCAAAGGTGCTTCCACCAAGCATTAACTCTGGGGTGTGGAAACATACAGGTATGCAATAAAGACATCTTTGTCAAGTTTTTTATTTATTTAGACAATTACTATAGTTTTCTTTCACTTTGAAAATGTGGAGCAGGTTATGTAGATCTGTTGGAAAAATATAAATTTTGAGATGTGTTTTAAAGAAGAAAAATATGAGGACTGTGCAAGGGGTGTGTAGACTTACGCTAGGCACTGTAGGTATTTGCGATACAATACGTCAGTCACTTCTACATAACTGAAGCTAAGGTCAGCCAGTCTTTCTTGAATCATATCTAAGATAGGCCTATGTCATCATCTAAGAGTTAATAAATAGCTGGCATTGTGGGCCCTCACAGAAATTGGCCACCATATTTTTTTCTTGAATCTGGCTTTTGTGGAAGAGTACTATTAATGAGTGTATTAATGATGTATTATGATCTTTGGTTTCCAGGCCAGACCCAGATCACGGGCTGCCGCCAGGCTTGAATGACATAACCATGTAGAAGAGAAGGCACTTCCTGCTTTGCTCCACACACTTCCTGGACCACTTCCTGTCTGCGCAATGCAAGAGGAATACACACTTAATAAAACTGACAGACTCATTTGTTCAGTGTGAGGGACGTACCTGGAGGTAATTTAATTGTACATATTTGGGAGTTCCTAGAGTACAAATCTGTCAGAAATATTCAAGCAGCTAACATTTGTTTGGATTTTCAAATGTTGCTTTCAAAGGCTGGCTTTTGCCACTCACCTTCCCAAAAATGTAAATGTGAAAATACCTGTCAATTAATATTTTCCAGACAAAGTTGTTTGTATACACACCTGCAGCATTTAAAAAATTAAAGTCATGAGGCTTTTTAGACGTTTTACATTTTTCAGAATTGACTGGTTTATAACTCCTGCAAAATGTTGTAATCAAATATTTATTACATTCCAGTTTGTGATATTACTATTTAATTATTTATTTATTTGTTTATAAGAGAAAGCGAAAACTGAAAGGCAAAACCCTGTAGAATGAACAGGCTCCATTAGAAGCTGTCAAATCCTTCATTTGAACAAGCAACAGTGTGCCCAGAAAATCTTGCCCTCCACAGCTAACTTTAACAAGAGCACATGTAATATGAGTGAATATAAAAATTATGGAATTTGAATGGACAATCGATGGCATGATTCTCATAAATGTATCTTAAAAATATATTGGGGATACACAAATACATTTTTATAATTTCTTCTAGGTTTTATATTTTTATATTTCTTCACCTTCTCACCAAGCTGCTTGGCGATGGTCTTGTAGCCCCTCTCAATCAGAAAGATTTCTGGCTCCCAGGTGTCTTTGATACAGGTAACGAGCTGAGATTAGGAGCACACTCTTCAAGGGAGTGCTCCTAATCTCAGTTTGTTGCCTGTATAAAAGACACCTGTCAACAGAAGCAATCAATCAACCAGATTCCAAACTCTCCACCAAGGCCAAGACCAAAGAGCTCTCCAAGGATGTCAGGGACAAGATTGTAGACCTACACAAGGCTGGAATGGGCTACAAGACCATCGCCAAGCAGCATGGTGAGAAGGTGACAACAGCTGGTGCGATTATTCGCAAATGGAAGAAACACAAAAGGACTGTCAATCTCCCTCCGCCTGGGGCTCCATGCAAGATCTCACCTCGTGGAGTTGCAATGATCATGAGAACGGTGAGGAATCAGCCCAGAACTACACGGGAGGATCTTGTCAATGATCTCAAGGCAGCTGGGACCATAGTCACCAAGAAAACAATTGGTAACACACTACGCCGTGAAGGACTGAAATCCTGCAGCACCCGCAAGGTCCCCCTGCTCAAGAAAGCACATACATGCCTGTCTGAAGTTTGCCAATGAACATCTGAATGATTCAGAGGACATCTGGGTGAAAGTGTTGTGGTCAGATGAGACCAAAACGGAGCTCTTTGGCATCAACTCAACTCGCCGTGTTTGGAGGAGGAGGAATTCTGCCTATGACCCCAAGAACACCATGCCCACCGTCAAACATGGAGGTGGAAACATTATGCNTATTCCAGCATGACAATGACCCAAAACACACGGCCAAGGCAACAAAGGAGTGGCTCAAGAAGAAGCACATTAAGGTCCTGGAGTGGCCTAGCCAGTCTCCAGACCTTAATCACATAGAAAATCTGTGGAGGGAGCTGAAGGTTCGAGTTGCCAAACGTCAGCCTCGAAACCTTAATGACTTGGAGAAGATCTGCAAAGAGAAGTGGGACAAAATCCCTCCTGAGATGTGTGCTAACCTGGTGGCCAACTGCAAGAAACGTCTGACCTCTGTGATTGCCAACAAGGGTTTTGCCGCCAAGTACTAAGTCATGTTTTACAGAGGGGTCAAATACTTATTTCCCTCATTAAAATGCAATTCCATTCATAACATTTTTCACATGCGTTTTTCTGGATTTTTTTGTTGTTATTCTGTCTCTCACTGTTCAAATAAACCAACCATTAAAATTATAGACTGATCATTTCTTTGTCAGTGGGCAAACGTACAAAATCAGAAGGGGATCAAATACTTTTTTCCCTCACTGTAGATGGTGCAATTCCTTTAAACCAACCATTAACATTTTCAAAGCCATGTTGTCCACTTTTTGTCTACTGAAGAAATATTGCAAATTATGTAAAAATGTGATGAATCTACATGTGAAATCATTAAACACATCAACCAAAAAAGTGTTAACTCTTGGCATTCTCTCAACCAGCTTCATGAGGTATTCACCTTGAATGCATTTCAATTAACAGGTGTGCCTTGTTAAAAGTTAATTTGTGTAATTTCTTTCCTTCTTAATGCGTTTGAGCCAATCAGTTGTGTTGTGACAAAGTAAGGCGGGTATACAGAAGATCGCCCTATTTGGTAAAAGACAAAGTCCATATTATGTCAACAGCTCAAATAAGCAAAGAGAAACGACAGTTCATCATTACTTTAAGACATGAAGGTCAGTCAATCCAGAAAATGTCAAGAATGTGAAAGTTTCGTCAAGTGCAGTCTCAAAAACCATCAAGCTCTATGATGAAACCGGCTCTCAACAGGACCGCCACAGGAAAGGAAGACCCAGAGTTACCTCTGCTGCAGAGGTATCATTTGTTTTTCAACAGGAAAACTCCAGGCTGTGTAAGGGCTATTTGACCAAGGAGAGTGATGGAAGTGCTGCATTAAATGAACTGGCATCCACAATCACCTGACCTCAACCCAATTGAGATGGTTTGGGATGAGTTGGACCGCAGAGAGAAGGAAAAGCAGCCAACAAGTGCTCAGCATATGTGGGACCTCCTTCAAGACTGTTGGAAAAGCATTCCAGGTGAAGCTGGTTGAAAGAATGCCAAGAGCGTGCAAAGCTGTCATCAAGGCAAAGGGTGGCTACTTTGAAGAATCTCAAATATAAAATATATTTTGATTTGTTTAACACTTTTTTGGTTACTTCATGATTCCATATGTTATTTCATAGTTTTGATGTCTACACTATTATTCTACAATGTAGAAAATAGTCAAAATAAAGAAAGACCCTTTGACTAAGTCGGTGTGTCCAAACGTTTGACTGGTGCTATATATGGTGTCACTGTTCAACCACTGCGTTACAATTTAGGCTCTTATCAATGACATTTTCAACACCTATAAGGGATGACAGGGGCTGTGAGTGGAAAGGTCTACCCAAGACACTTTATGTTTGGGAAAAAAAGAGAACCACCATGTGTCTCACTTCGCCTAATTTCCACTGTACAACATACTTGAAAATGATCTAACTTAATCTGATAGTTCTTTGAGCAGATTCAGATTGCCAGTGAAAGATACAGTACCTCTGTATTTTTCCCAGTCAATATATGTTATTGTGAAGTCAATGAAGTCAAGCCTTATTTAAAGAATACAGATGTAGAATCTTAATTTGATCACTTTTGTTTATGAGAATTTTCTGGACAGCAGGAAATGCAAACTTGTAGTGTATTTGAGATTTAAAAAGTCTTCTAGAGTTAGTAATTTCCACGAAGAAATTTCTGGCTTGATCGGCCCTAATGAAAAACGGATGAACCTCCACAAAAATTTCCATTAATTATAATCCACATAATTCACATTTCCTGGAGCCTAATTTAGGATGATGAGCTATTCCTAATTCTACCACACTAAGGGCTAGATTCTATCAGATCTGCGCTAGCGACATTCACATAGCGGTTGTTTTAGCGGTGTCGGAACTGCATTAGAGCTGTCAAATCCACAAGCGGCTCCTTGCGTTACCTTGTCATGGACACTGCCATTAGATGAAATGAAACCACACCCAACTTTATATCTGACAAATTCCATGCAGCCCCATTAGAATTTCATGCAACCGTGTTACAAGTTCCAACATTAGAATGCGTGATGTCTATTGTCTACATCTCAGAAAGTATTCATACCCCTTGACTTTTTCAACATTTTGTTGTTACAAAGTGGGAGTGAAATGAATTTAATTGTCATTTATTTGTTAACAGTCTACACAAAATAGTCTGTAATGTCAAAGTGAAGAAAAATTCAAAAAAAAGTAAAGTTCTTTTTTAAATTAAAAATAAAACACTAATATATGTATTCAACCCCGTGAGTCAATAAATGTAATAATACTTTTTGGCAGTGATTACTGCTGTGAGTCTTTCTGGGTAAGCCGCTAAGAGCTTTCCAAACTTGGATTGTACAACATTTGCCCACTACTCTTTTCATAATTCTTCAAACTCTCAAATTGGATGTTGATCATTTGTAGACAACCCTTTTCAGGTCTTGCCATAGATTTTCAAGCAGATTTAAGTCAAAACTGTAACTCGGCCACTCAGGAACATTCACTGTCTTCTTGGTAAGCAACTCCAGCGTAGATTAGGCCTTCTGTATTAGGTTCTTGTCCTGCTGAAACAGTGGCAGCTACTGATGGGAGGACGGCTCATAATAATGGCTGGAACGAAGCAAATGGAATTTAACTCTGTAGCTGTTTTAAAGTCGCACAGTAAAACCCGATAAGTTCCATGAACTCCATTTTTTTTTAGGAAACCGATTCGTTTTTTAATAGTAAAAAGGTCACACCTAATTCTTTTGAATTACTTGTAATTAACCTAATGGTTTTATGCAAAAAAAATGTTTAACTGTACTTAACTTAAAAATATTGTTTAAATAATTTCATACATTTAAGTGCTGCATATTTAATTGCTATGCTTTATCTGTACTCAACTTCATTGAGTACTGCAATAGTCGTACCAACTCAAATTCTTGGGACCTTACTCAAACCATTTTTGTCAACCGATTACATCGATTTAGGTAGGTACTATTAACTCAAAACTTACCAAACCATACTATATTCTCAGTACACACAACTCAGTCAGTCAATTTTCAGGCATTCAAGGAATCCTTATTATAAGGCTTGAATAATATAAAAACAATAACAGATTACTATAAATATACTGTACAAAATAAAATTAGGAATCAACTAAAAAGTAAACAATTTAAAATGTTCTTGACAACTCAAACTTTAATATTCCTATGCCTGTGTATTCAGCTTCACAAAACGCCTGCCTCCAACACAATAACCAAATGTGACACTAACCAAGTTTCCATCTAGCCTTTATATGTGAGTAAAAACAAGTGGAAATGCTTTTATGGGGAAATTAATTTGGAGATAATAACCATTATATTGAACTAAACGTGGAGTTACACGATGACATGTGTGGTCTTCCCACTATGACTTGTCGGGAAAGCGTGCAGTTTATTAGGATACAGATGAAATAAGTTGTGATAAACTTCACAGGGTGTAAGGTGCTCCTTTCCAATAAATATCAAGGGTCTTATTCTGGTGACATGATCATTGATGCTTGGCTGCAGTTTGACAAATAAAAAATAATCCCGCTCTTTTGTCTAATATCGTCATGTAGGCTTTACGTGCGCTCTAGCATGAAATGGTTGGATGGAAACCTGGTTAAAACATTTAGAACTTCTAAAGTACTTAGAAATTTCTGTAACTCCATTTGGATAGTCCCCTGTACATGCTCAAACTATCAAGAAACGAATAAAATGTCAACTGTATCTCTGCTGATATGTTAGATAGTAATGTAACATTTGTTGATAGTCAATTGAGCATCTATAGAACATCTACAGATGGACTATCCAAATAGTGTCACTGAATTTTCTATTGGAAACATTGTCCGTATGAGGCTGCAGCGATTAGACAAAAACGTGAAGATGAGGAGCCACACATTAAAGCTGCAGCCATGATCAAAAAACATGAAGAGCAGAAGAGCTAAAACATATTAATCAGTCAAAAATAACACCCACTGGACGTGGTTTATGTCAAACATCAATGACAATGAAAGGAAAACATTTATAACTTCGAAAGAATGTATGGTTTTTGATTGGAAATTAACAAGGCAATGATGGGACAATGTGGACCCACACATTAAAGACGTATCTACGAGAAAGGCCTTGAAGCCATGTAAGGGCATGAGTTGGAGACAACGTCTACAACCTCAATGATGGTAAATACAGTATATCACAAAAGTGAGTACACCCCTCACATTTTTGTAAATATTTGAGTATATATTTTCATGTGACAACACTGAAGAAATGACACTTTGCTACAATGTAAAGTAGTGAGTGTACAGCTTGTATAACAGTGTAAATTTGCTGTCCCCTCAAAATAACTCAACACACAACCATTAATGTCTAAACCGCTGGCAACAAAAGTGAGTACAAATGTGAGGGGTGTACTCACTTTTGTGATATACTGTACCTCTAAAAGGCAAATACCCACACAGACCCATACATCATTACTCTTGCTCCAATAGGTAATTTTTCAGAGACAAAAGCTTGGGCTTAAGCATTTTCCCATCATCCAAGCCCATTAGGACTTTTTGCATGAAGTCAAAAGTATGGATCAGCTGCAAGGCGTAAATCAAACCAAATAACAACATAATTGCATCAGCCAACCTGGGAAGATTATTCATTACAATGTCACCTTCTAGCACAACAGCAATCCTTGCTGGGTTGAACTGGACATGATCAGTTCAGTTCTCGCTGACTGTGAGGAGAGTGACAGGCGTGTCTAATGTCTGGCTCTTCAGTTTCCTCCAGCTGAAACATGTATAAATGTAAGCTCAGCATTTGTTATGTGGTGGAACTCTGCACACACTTGCATAAACATACAACAAACCACAAACAAAAGCCACATTGAACACAATGTTGACTGAAAGATCTTACAAAGGGGAAGAGGGTTAAAGGGAGCGAGAGGGAGACAGAGAGAAAATAAGAGGGATATCAGCTGCTTTACCTGAGACATCATTGACGATCTCTTTTCTTCGAAGGGCAAAAGCTGTCTGCATCAGTTTGTCTATTAATGGCAGGTTTCTCTCGGTCTTTGAAACTTTGTTGATGATTTGCTGTCTCAGCTGCTTGAGAGACTCTGGGTCTTCCCCTCTCGGGAAGCATGGCAGGAAGTTTACCTCAGCTCGTCTGGGTCTCTTCATGTTTGAGTTGGGTGTGTCTCTCTCTAGGTTGTTTCTGCTCCTCTTCCCTGCATTCAGATAGACCTCAGGAACTCCAGCTCTGCTCAACTTGGTCTGATAGTTCCCCATCTTGAACTTCAGACTAGTCATCCATGCATACCATCCAGACTGACTCCCTGCTTCGTTGAGACATGGGTGCTTGGTAACAAGCGCTTTGGCAGCCTTGCTTATTTCTCCCCCCCATTCTCCGCATCACTTTATGATCTGATTACCTTCAGGACAGCTTTCTCAGGAAACTCCTCAATGTCCACTAGACAGCACAATTGTCCATCGAAGTCAGGATCTTCATATTGAAGGGTGAAGTCATAGTCCAACATTTCCGGTCATCCACCAACTGTGGACGGGAGGAGAGGGTCATCTTCCTCACCATATGCATTGCTATATGGACACGAAGTAAGGTCTGGTATGTCGGTTCTGCTATCTGAGGGAAGAAAAATATAGATACACTGAATTTTATGATACACTTTTCATAGCATATTTCTTTATTTAACAATTCCTTTTTCATGAGTAAGGGAAAATATCAGTCACCTTTTCAGTGTAGTTGTATGAATCTCTTGAGCCTCAGTAGCAATCTGCCTCCAATGTTGTATGCTGAGAGGGTGGATGTATCGTTGAACTCTGATATTGAGTTGCCTGAGGACAGTTCATAGGACCGAAGATGTTCCACGTAGCAGGACTCTTGCTTTCTACAGAGAAAGGAAACATTATTATTCACAAGGAAGATCTGTTCAATTCTGCAGAACTGAGGGAGTCCTCCATCCATTCCCACTGATACAAACATGCCATTGGCATTATCAGTGCTATCAATAGTGACTTTTGGTGTGCAGTAAACAGTGTTGCTTTCTTTTTCTTGTTCAATCTAGTCCTTAGCTACTTCGGTTGTGTTGAAACAAGGGCAGAGGTGACACTTGATGTCTGTATGTGGTTTGAAAAATGATGGTGCACCGAGGTAATATGCCATCATGTGTTGGTGCTGGTTGACAGTTTCCAGGACATTCTTGAAGTTCTGAGTGCCCTTTTGAAAAAGCGGTGTTTACCCTCAAACCTCATGGTCCAAAGGTGTAAAAGAGCCCCATAATACTTGATGAGCTTAGGGTAATGCTCAACATAATGGTGTTTGGGTCGAAGCCTAAACCCAGAAAAGACCTCTTGCAGAGTCTGTCTGTGGTCACTGATTTTAGATTACAAATACTGGACAGTTTCAGCTGTAAATGTTGGTGACAACACAAGCTCGACGATGTATTTCAAATCCATTAACACTGCCCAAGCTCCATCTCCCTCTGGCACATCACTACCAACCATTAAAGGAGCAGTCTGAGCAATGTTGCATTTTCATGCCCATTTCCACCGATAGTTCCTTTGGATGCAAATGTCTTTGGGATTGGATGTGGTCTGTTTATTTTGTCTGCGTACTGATATGGGAATGAAACCATTTTCTGGTTGAAATACTCAAGACGTATCGTTTTGCTGGTGCAAAGGTCCAAGTCAACAGGCATAATATCTTCAAGCAGATCATGCAGTATATTAGGTCGGAAACCAGTAATTGCATGAAAATATTGCAAGGTCTGGCTCAAAACACAGTCACGCTTTACACCATACTAACTCTGACCATTCCCATTCAAAACATCTTGCAGGTTAAGGTCCATGGGTGGCTCTTGTTCTCCTACTTAATTCTCCCTCACCAACTTCATGGGTTTGAAATTGGTCTCGAGTGGCTCTACAGAATCTACACACAAAGTCAGCACTAAAGGATTCTAAAAAGCCTGCTAACCCACAGGCTGCAAGATTGCCAGCTGCAACACACAGGACAGTAACCTGGACACACTGACCGATGGACTCGATGAAAACCCCATCCCGTTCTAGAGTGTGAATGTCTTGTAACAAAGGGCATAACACACACATTCATAACCGCACCTATGGAGATCAGGCACCTTACATAATACTGCCAGCTGAATCATGTGCAAGGCTGATCTGTATTTACTTGGCAGATTGGCAAGCACTCAATGTACTGCACAGAGTTTGTGTATTTTCCTGGAAGTGCCCAGTAATTATCCTGAAAATATGAGCCATCTCCATGGGACATGTAATGACCTGGCTGAGCAACATTAGATTCTTGGATTTTGTTCCTGATATCAATATGTTTAAAACATTTCCCGAAGCATTTGAAGCAGAGGAATATACACGCCGGTGTGTCCAGGATGCTCTATTACATATTGCACTGACATGACTAGAGGGTAGTTCTTTTCAACAAAGGTTTTCCTGCGCTTAGACATCTCTGCAACTTAAGCAGTGGCACTGGCAAAAATATTGCTGTCCATGACTGCCTCGACTACTTCGTCAAAGGTCAGCATCACTAATGGTGTGTTCATTTTTCAGTAATACATATTTTATTGCTTTCTTGACCAGAGGTTGAGAGAGATAAAATATCTGCCCCAAGTGCTCAACTATTTCCTGTGTTGTGTTGTCAGAAACATGGAGAACACTTAGCATTTTTAAGAATAGAGGCACCAAATGTTTATTTAACGGAGCTCTCAACTCGTTTGTGTCAAACAGACATTCAGGGGGGTCCAAAGTGTCTGCACTCTGAGTGGGACACTCTTCATCAGGGTGAACTGACCTAGTGGACTACTCTTGTGGGCATTAAATGAGGACTAGTGCGATAATCACGATTCTTAAAACGGGCATGTTACCATCTCCTGGCTTTTTAAATGTCCCCTTATATGACGTAAGAGTGTTACCTCTGAGAAGGGTTGTTTGAAGCCACACATGGGACGGGTAAAATACATACTACATTTTCCCTGACCTACATCTCTCGCTGTCACGTGATGGAATCGAGATAAATTAATTTTGAGTGCATTGATGGATTGAAATGTGCGCAGTCATGATAAAGACATGGCAGTGGGCTTATTCTTGAGTAAAAGCTGTGCTTCAAACGGTAGTGTTTAAGTAATTTAGCTTGTGTCTCAAGAAAATCTCAAAGTCAAACTAAAATGGTGTTCATTCCTTAAGTCACTTAGATTTATCTAAATAGACTCCCGTTTAGGCTACTTCCTATATCTTATGGCATCACAGGACAGATATTCATGGACCGAGGTAAAGACAGTTTCAAGTTGGATATTCGATGTGAATCTTTCCAAATTTAGAATTTCAATAGCTCCTTGGTTATGTGACTTCAAACAAGGTTCAGAATGTCCACTCAGTGGGCCTACACATTGCACACCCTTTAGTTAGTCCATTTTCATCTCACAAGATTTTACATACATCTTTCAAAATTTCAAATTTCAATAGCTCCTTGGTCACGTGACCTAGTGACTTCAAACAAGGTTCAGAATGTCCACTCAGTGGTCCTACACATTGCACACCCTTTAGTTAATTCATTTTGAAAATGCATGCCACCCTCCAAGGAAGATAGGGAGCACATAATAAAACATGACCTGCCAGAATCACTGTTCACTAAATCCCCCTACCGCAACAAGTCGTTGGACCAGGAAGAGGAGCAGTGGGCCAAGAGACAAAGAAAAGACTCACCTCACAAGGCCAGGTCAAAGTATTTCCAGCCTCCCAGACAATTACCTGAGCCAAAGAAGAAGGGTAAAAAGAAACCAGCAGGGAAGGCACACCACAAGAAATATGAAATCAGGGATGAGGCAACATCACTCCAAGACAAGGCTGCAGGCCAGGTATGTTTTTTTCTCTCAAAATGTTAAAGGATTGTGATAGTTTGTTTTCAGTTCATGTTTAAGCGGACAACAACTCTTCTAAATGTGTTTAATTTGCATATTGCAGGTCACAGCTCTGTGGCGAAGAAACAATTGCGAGGTGGTGGTTGCTGTTGTGAGATCTACAGACAAAAAGTCCTCTTTCCTTCTCTATCATTCAGAGTTTAAATCTCTGCAGCCCCACAAATGGCTTGTGGGTGAGGTAATAAATACTAGTCATAACATGACAATAAGCATTTGTTCAATCACAATTCTAAACATATTGTGTAAAAAAATTCATACAGTATGAAGGATGAACATAGAAGTACATTAGATGTGCACCTAATCAAGTCTAAGGACATGTAATATCATAATGTATTTAACTGGAATTGGAGTTGAATGTTTCTGATGACATGGCCTTTATTCTGTCACTTTAAAGTAAATAGTGAAGATGTGTCATCATGTAAACACAGTATTTTCAGCAATAAATCACTTTGACTACGTAACACCTTATGTATGATACTTAATCTCCCTAACAAGGCATATATGTGTGACAATGACCGATTAAATTGCACGGAACCAGAATATATCAGACAAATATAAACAAAGGCAAATGTAATTACGTTTGTTTTAAATCTCCATAAACAATCCTTCTAACTAACCAATATTCTCTGAAATGTCTCTACATTTTAGTTTATGCTTAATTATTTGGATAATGTTCTTTACAGTCAAAGCATTTGTGGTTTTACTTTCTCTCCTTATACAGACAATTGAATGGTACTTTCAAGCAACCACAAAAAGCTGAGGTCACGGGACAAAGATTTACATCCTAAATCATTACTCAGCCCAAGTCATTCTAAATGGAGAAATAAGTTTAGTGCGCAAGCAAAGTCTGCCCAAGGTACTAATACAATCTGTTAGTGTAATTTTAAAGGATTAACTATTGATACATTTTTTTTTTGTCTTAGTGGCAAGCATGTGAAATTATTTATGTCAGGTGAACTTCAGTAACCACAATGCTGTCATGAGTTTCTTGAATGTGAACCAGAACCACTGGAAGTTCATTGTGAGTAAAATCCTTTTTCCAATATTGATTTAGGTACATTTTTGTGAAGAGGTATGAGGGTTGTGATATGGGTGATTTAATAGTAAAATCATTTAAGGGATCAATACATTTCTATATTGCTTCCCCAGTATCTGAATGAACCATCAGGCCAAGTGTTTTTGGTTGACCCTGCTGGACAAAAAGAGAAGGAGGAATCGGAACACGCTGCATTCAAATTCAGGTCTTAGTTATTCCATTGTACTGGATCTAATACATATTAGTATTTTACATACATTCATAAGTGTAATAATTTATGACATACTGTGAAAAACTCTTGACTACTGGCTCTGTCACTTTCAGACATGCACAGAGCAGACTGAAAGGGGAAGGGTAGCTCTTTACTTGAACTACAGGGGTTCTCTGTAAAGAGAGAGTAATCAAAAAAGGCACAGACACACCCCCTTGACTTTCAATTGGCACTCTTGACCTGTATGTATTCTCTCCTGATTGGCTCTGTAGTGCACAGTCTGGCAGTCTGACTAAAGTGCCAGAGGTATGAGGAGAGACATCCTCCTTTGTATTTATGGGAACAAATATTTCCTAACACTTTGGATCCTATTCTTGGACAGTTAGAAGACAACGCATCATTGCAAAAAAATAAAAAATGTACTAATTACTGTCCATGAATAACCTCAACCTTGTAGGTCTGTGGGTGTTTGGGCCAATAAAGTGCCAACTCAATTCTACCACTGACTAGTCTCTCATGCCCCAATGAACGGGGACACAGGGCAATAGTTTTTAATCTAAACCAGCCCTTTTTTACTGGAGTACACTAACCCCTAATTGGGGCTCTTTTCTTGACACACAGTAGCAGTTTACCAGATAATAAGTCAAGAAGATCAAAAAGTAGATTGTTGTAAGGGTGTATTACGTCCTGTGCTGGCCCCATTGTCATATCCATTCTAGATTCTGAGTGGTAAAATCACAGCTGAGAAATGCCTCTATGTACGTGTATACTGTATGTGGGAATGTCTTATGTCCGTCCTACATGTAGTGTTGGTACATGGAATATTACTCAACTGCATAGATCATAAATTGCTATTGCAAATAGAAGTATTATGTTCAACAATTGACATTTTCAGATATTATTTTGACAAACACACTTTAACACACTTTGGTGCTTACAATTCATTCTCTATTGTCTTAGATTTGATGGGCACTGTCATCTGTGATCTTTGTGATATGACTTTCTTTAAGCGTACTGATGAAACTGTCACTTAATATTTTTTTCTTAAAGCCTACATTTATTCACTCTGTGATAGGGTTGAATCCTATATGCTACTTTTATTATTGTCCTGTAAATGGTTCTGTGCCTATAATTTAGACTGTGTGTAGAATGGGGCATGAAGGAAATAACCTCTACTAGATTATAGTGATAAGGAAAACAGCAAACAATTTTGGCCTGTGTATTCATTTGGGACATTGATTAGTCTTAAGGTAATACAAATGTATTTTTTCTCTTATGAAGTTTTACTCTTCTAGGACGGTACCTTTTCTGCTGACCCACCTGTAGTTCACCTTTCCTCCCCTTTTAACTCACACCATGCAGCAGGACATATTCAGCTGCGGGGTCTTTGTAATGCAGGTTTGATAGTTATATTTTCTATAATGAATGGTTAGCTGTCATGTGACAATTAGGTCAAAAACTCTATTGTATTTTTTGGTGTAGATGGCCAAGGAAGTTGCACAGAACTTCCCCAACATCCCCTCCTAAATTGTTATAGAACCTTCACAAAAACACATGGAGCAACTGCGAAAAGAAATGGCTGAGGATATACAAAAAACGTCTGGTATGTAATTACATTTAATTCAAAGTAAATGTAAATTCTTTATTTTTATGTAGTTGTGTGGGACAGCCATATGTTCAGTTCATGCCTATTATTTCAGAGTTCAACAAAGCCTACAACTGCTTCATGTGTGCCATTGATAAAGAACCTGGATGTGGCCCAAAGACTGACTGGGTTAGTAACTTTATTTAACATGTTTATAATCTTTTTACAACAGTGACGGCATGCAAGACAATTTATGATACAACACAATGGATGGCTAATCCGTCATACTGTATTGATATTTTATATTATTTATAACGTGTTACACTTTGTTTTGTTTTAGATTGTATGTTTTGCATGCCAACGGTGGTTCCATGTGCTGTGTCTAGGAATGAAGACAAAAGAGTTCAGAGTGAAGAACACAAACTGGAAGTTCTGTCTTTGTTGTTGAAATGTATGCTATACCCCATCCACACTGAAGAGGCTCTGAAATGTACATCAACCAGGGATAAAGAGAAAGTTAACACTGGGAAATGTTTTGTACTTATTTGAAGTAAAGTGTCTGTTGACCTGTTGGAAAATATTAAAGGTGTACAATTTCTGTTGAGTTTGTCAATATTAAATATTTATTCATTGATTTACTGGCCACCATTACTGTGGTTACATGTTCAGTATATGTATTGACCAGCAAACCCACTACAGCCTACCTCACTAGCTCACTCTCCACCCCTGCTTTGGACAATTAATAACATGCCTCTCGTACTTTGCCATTTTCCTTTATGGTTGATATTAACGATGAAAGGAGATATTATCTGTCTCTCTCATATTGTGTACCGCTGTTAAATACTGTGGAAAAATAAAAAACTGGGAAAATAAGTACATAGAACTAACAATTATTATATATAAATATTAAAGACAAGGGTCAACAACACTGGACTGAACCCCCTAATTGACAAACTAATATTAAATGTACAACAATGTAGAAGATACATGACTATAGGTTATGCAATATGGGTGTATATCTACTGCACGCTTCTTAGGTGTGAAATTGACATAACCAAGGACCTATTGAAATTTGACTAACTAAAGTGTATGCAATATAGAAGGGTAGTCAGTGGACATACTGAACCTTGTTTGAAGTCAGCAGGTCACATGACCAAGGAGCTATTTAAATGTGAGATTTTTAAAAATCCATGTAAAATCTTGTGAGATGAAAATGGACAAACAAAAGGGTGTGCAATGTGTAGGCCCACTGAGTGGACATTCTGAACCTTGCTTGAAGTCACTAGGTCACATGACCAAGGACCTACTGAAATTCTAAATTTGGAAAGATTCATGTAAAATTGTGTGAGATAAAAATGGACTAACTAAAGGGTGTGCAATACAGAAGGGTAGTCAGTGGACATACTGAACCTTGTTTGAAGTCACTAGGTCATATGACCAAGGAGCTATTGAAATTCAAAAATGTAAATAAATAATTTCAAATAGTGCCAGATGTAAATAGACAAAGAAAAAGTGTGTGCAATGTGTGTCTATGCCATCGGGTTAGCTAGAACCAGTTTTGAAAGTTTTAGGAGTAATGGTTAAAGAGCTATTGAAATGAGAAAATTTTGATTTTCACTATGTTGACGGTCCCTAACTGCTGTTGGTGGACGTAAGGAAAACTACAGGTGAATATCCGTCAAATATCCAACCTGAAACTGTCTTTACCTCGGTTGTTCATGGATTCTCAAATGGTACAGCCTTCCATTGAAACATACCTTTAAGTAAGGCATTAATTAGACTGCCACTCACCATTCTGAGCTTGTGCTTAAGGGAGGAAGAAAAAAATGTGGCTTTTTAAAACTTCAACTAAAATATAACCATGAGTCAAGACAGACATTTGAGATTGCACTCACAATATCTCACTGGATACTGGAACTTAGCTAATGAATACTTATAAGTACATTACCATTTAACCAAAACCTCTTAACTGAGTAATACAAAATAAAGCAATCAGATAAAGCCACAGGTAGATGCGACAAATGCATCTAAATCAGAAAATAGAGCACTCAATGTACTTAATCAACAGGACTTCGCTTGATGGCTAATGTTAACTAGCCCACATGCTATGTATCAATGCTTTGTAATTATCTATTAACTTCTTAGGGAGCTGCAGCTGAGGTGTCGGTTTTGGAGAGTCTGGCGTGACCAAAGTAAAAGGCCTGCCACTCAGGCCCAGAAACTAGGATATGCACATAATTAGTACTATTGGATAGGAAACACTCTGAAGTTTCTAAGAGTGTTAAAATATTGTCTGTGAGTATAACAGAACTGATATAGCAGGCAAAAACCCGAGGAATTTCTGTCCTGGACAAAGTGTTTTTGACACATTGCCTCATTTTGAACCCCTCCCTATTGAAAACAGCTATATATGGGAGTAAGATTGCAGTACCTATTGCTTCCACTGGATGTCAACAGTCTCTAGACAGTGTTTGGTGATGTTAGGTTGCTCTGGATGGTAATAGAAGAAGAATTTCGAACTAGTCATCGGATGTAAGATCCAAGATGGCGTAGCAGTCGGACGTGTATTTTGTCTTGTCCCGTGTAAATATCGTTTTTATAATATTTTCTTCACATATCTTGTTATATATGCTCTCTAAAATTCAACCTCAAAACACTCTCCTGCAACCTGCCTCACCCAATGTGGTGTGGATCTGTGTTTTTTCTAGTTTTTTTTCGAATCCGGAATCTCCCAACAAATGCTAGCTAACGTTAGTATTTAGCTTACTGTTGCTAGCGGGCATCAGCTAATCTTTAGCTTGGAAAAGCTCTCGCCGTTCGTATAACACGACTCAAACCTGAGCTAACCGGACCTATTTTTATTTTTTTTCTCTCCATATCCCCGGATTCCTACCGCAAGTTGGACATTTTTCACCTGGATCCTGTAGCTAGCTAGCTGCTACCTGAGTGCCTATCGGCTAACGTCAGTCCCCGGAGCAATGCACCAATTAGCCTGAAGCTAGCCCGTGCTTGACACATCTCCCGGCTGGCTGAAGAATCTCATCAGCCACTCCTGGGCTACAACACCTATCCGGACCCGTTTTTACTGCCGGTGTGGAGCCCCACCGGGCCTTCACGAGTGGACTACCGACGTTATCTGCCCGAGGGGGTTATTCAACCGGCCCTCCGTCACCTGAACGCCCATCAGCTAACTGCGGCCTGCTAACGTTTGCTGTCTAGAGCATATCGTCTGCTAGCCAAACAGGTCCATCGGACAATTTCTTGGGACACTATTACCTATTTTTGCCAACTGGCCTGGTCCCCTTCACCACACGGAACCCCATTAACCCATCATGACTTGGTCTACCGACGGAAACGCACGAGGAGGCTATAAACAGACTTCCTCCGTCTTTGTTAGCTGGCCTGCTTGCCTTTGCTAGCTTGCTGTCCCCGGCTAGCTGTCTGAATCGCCGTGTCCCCAACCAGCCTCACTACTCACTGGACCCTTATGATCACTAGGCTAAGCATGCCTCTCCTCAATGTCAATATGCCTTGTCCATTGCTGTTCTGGTTAGTGTTTATTGTCTTATTTCACAGCAGAGCCTCTAGCCCTGCTCAATATGCCTTATCCAACCCTTTAGTTCCACCACCCACACATGCGATGACATCACCTGGTTTAAATGTTTCTAGAGACAATATCTCTTTCATCACCACCCAATGCCTAGGTTTACCTCCACTGTATTCACGTCCTACCATACCTTTGTCTGTACATTATGCCTTTAATCTATTTTATCGCCCCCTGAAAC